>MNCI01029946.1:138551-188299 GCA_015680685.1 Gnetum montanum | reverse complement strand
CACATGACATTCCCAGAGCCTACGGACTCTTTGAATGTGGGTTTGTCAGGGCATTAAGGGCATGAGCCTGCTTTGGGGAGGACCCACTAACATTCCTATTTGGGGCACTAGTTAAATTCTTTCCCCTAACATTTTTGCAATTATTTTTACTTTGTTCATTCCCATCTCGACATCTATTTCATCAATGCTATAGTTGTCTCTTTTTCCTCATCTTTCTTGTTCCTCTTTCTTTCTCCATTCTAACGCTACCAAAGGTTCACAATTACTCATGGGGGTATGGGGCCTGATTTTTTCAGTTTTCTCCTAGCTTTGATTTTTTCAATTTTCTCCTAACCCCTACACTTTCGGTAGTCATCATTAATATATCTCCAGATCCATATCAACCATACCACAACTCAGCCAATAGATATCTCACCAAAGCAAGGTATTAATTACATGATGATTCATTTACCCTTGCTAATAAAAGATTGTGTTGTGTGTGCAGATGGCAATCATGCAACAATGGAGGGGATCTGGAAGGAACATTTGGAATGGAGCAGTGCTGGAAGTAGCTATGCCAGTAGCAAGACCGATGGTGTGCTTACCGATGGACAACGAAAGGTGCAATCTTGGCGTTCGCAGCAGCAAGACTTATTCTCTCTTCTCTTTTCTCTTAGCTACCAAATGAGGCCTGATGTCAATGTAATAAGGTGTTCACCCTTGTTGTCCTAAACACCAATTTTTTTATGTCTTGGAATGATGATCTATTCACATGTCATCCCATTAGTTCCATTTGAGTCAATAATCCCATACCTTCTCGATATTATTGTAATGAACTCGAGGACGAGTTTTCATTTATTCATGGAGGTATGATGGGACGCGATATCGCATCCCTCATAATATCGCGTATGCGATATCGCATCCTCCCCCGCAATATCACGTACGCGATATCGCGGTGCACCGTCATATCTATAAATAAAAGGCGGCTCTCCCTTGTTTCCTCATCCTAGGCTAGATAGAAGGGAAACTCTAGCAGATTGATCACTCCAGAGATAGAATATTTTCCATGTGCCCGCAATAGGAGTCCTAAAGTGAATGGATCTTTATTCGAGCAAACATTGTACCTAAACACAAGTTTGTGTCCGGCAATAAAGACGAGCTTCTTGGATAAACCTTGCAGTGCATGGAATAGGCTAATTAGGATTTTATTTACTATTATTTCTTATTTCTTATTTCTTATCTGTTATTTACTGCTTTCTTTCTCAACCCTTCTCTCCTAGTTAAGTGCCTTAGTACGATCACTTCGAGCACATGCGTTACGCGTGGTGATCCCAACAACGACTAGCGTTTGGTAGCCATGGTTGCATCGGTTCAGGGTGCGTACGGTAAGTCGAAACAGATGCTGACGCTAGGTAATTTAGACTTAGTTCATTAGTTAGAGTTAGTAATTAGTTTCTCAACCCTTCACCTTGTTAGCATAGGAGACAAAAACATAAAAAGCTATAAAAATCATATATCTCAGACTTACTTAACCATACACCATGAAAACTACAAGTAAGTCCGGGAAGACAACAAATGATTAACCCTAAGTGTTCCATGGACGTGTAGGCACTTAGTCTGCGGAGTTCGACCTGATCATGCGTGCTACGCTCGTATTCGTATGGTTGAGTGTAGGGGTATCTCACCACTCATCACCCTTAAAACCAATTTTAATTAAAAAATGATTTGATGTGTGGGGTATAGACTTTTTAGGACCATTTCCATCATCTAATGGATGTTAATACATTTTGGTTTGTATCAACTATGTCACCAAATGGGTAGAAGAAAAAGCCATCCTAACAAATGATGTTAAGGTAGTTGCAGGGTTCCTTAGGGAAAATATTTTAACATGCTTTGGAACTCCATGGGTAAGCATTAGTGATCAAGGAACCCATTTCGTAAATAAAATAATGAAAACAATCCTTAAGTCTTATGGAATCCAACATAAAACTAGCTATAGCCTATCACCCTCAAACAAATGACCAAGTTGGAAATGCTAATAGAATTATCTTGAATATATTAATAAATACTGTATGTACTAAATGAAAGGATTGGTCTAAAAAATTATAAGATGCACTTTTGGATTATAGTATTACCTACAAGCCAAGTTTAGGATATTCACCTTATCAATTGGTGTATGCTAAGTTATGGTTATTACCTATTGAACTTAAATATCAAACTTAATTTTGATGAAGACATGAACCAAGCCTCTCGAATCAATCAACTTCATGAACTTGACGAAATGAGGCTACATGCTCTTGACAAGCAAAAGATTGTAAAAAAAAAATGAAGACACTACATGATAAGGGTCTCTTTAAAAAATACTTTTCCATAGGTGATAAAGTTCTTCTCTGCAATATGAGATTACATAAATTTCCAAGTTAACAACTATGTGGAAAGACCCTTATTTAATTGTCCAACCTCATGATAATAGAAGCATTCTCATATCACCTATCAATGATTCCTCAACTACATTCCTAATCAATGGACAAAAGCTTAAGTTATATTATCAACATCACATTAAGGAACTCAAAGAAGATGAACTAGTAGAGCTAAGTGACCCAACTTATCCACTATTGATGAATTACATGAAAATAATTTATTAAAAGTCTTAGCTCTTAAATGTACCCCTCAACAAGACTCTTATATCATAGAGTAAACTAATAAATAAAGTATCTATAGTCTACAAATTTTGTCTTAAAAAATGTAGAGGGTAGTAGGAAATTTTATTGTTAGTTGGGACTATAAAGAATTTGTTAGCATCATGTCTAAAATGCAAGGAAGAAGGACAACACCTCCTACCTTGTGATAGGTAGATTTAAACCCAAAATCCAAGTAAAGATGATCCTTAGATTAATAAGTGTCTTACACATAATAAAACTTCATTATTTTTAAACAATATTCCTTTAAGTACAATGTTCATAAGTCAAGGTGGCTAAATAGCTCATTCTAGGGTAATGCTTATTAGTGTTTAGTTTCTAT
Organism: Gnetum montanum; assembly: GCA_015680685.1. NCBI lineage: Eukaryota > Viridiplantae > Streptophyta > Gnetopsida > Gnetales > Gnetaceae > Gnetum > Gnetum montanum. The sequence continues at coordinate 185,299 of MNCI01029946.1, read as the reverse complement.
TAAATAGCTACTTGGATGAGTCACTAAGGTGGAAAGGATGTGTTATATGGGATTTAGTTTCCCTAGTGGTAAAGGCATCTATCAATATCAAGTAAGATCAGTGTCATGTGAGAAACCATTTACAAAATGAATTTGGCTCCCAGAAGAACCTCATGATTAAAGCTAGTCAAATTTTGAATTTCTTGAGAAAAAAAGGAAAAAAAAAAGAAAAAGAAAGCAAGAAAAGAAAAACAAAAGAAAAAAAAGTTGGCCCCACAAGAACCTTCAATCATGAGCTAAGCCATACTCCCATAAGAAACTTATAGTTGGGGTGATGCTCCAAGCTCATAATTTCTAGCATCTAACAAGAACCCCTTGTGTGAGTAAAGTGTTAAAGGATGAGGTAGTGATTACCAATCAAATAACAATGCCACTACCTTAGAACTTAGGTATAACACTAGCAGCGAAGAAGTGACTCCTTCATAGTTGGTATCTTAATGGACACCTTCACTTCTAATCATTCCTCTTACTCCATTATTTAGTTACTTTGCTTTTGCTTCTTTGTACTTCTTAGATTATTGTTTTCTTTTTGCTTTTGTCTTTACCTTGTTTTTAACTTTTGCTATTCCTCTTTTTCATTTTTGTTGAGTTATCTTCATGTTTTTCTTTTGCATGGTCATCTCTTTTGACTAGTGGTACTTTTGTGCATGGTTTTTCTTTGTGTTTCCCATCATGTCTTCCATAGGCGTTAGTGGTCAAGATCCCTACTATGGCGGCCAATGATGGATACTAACACTCATTTACCCATTTCCTTTGGCACCTTCTTAGTCATCTAGATATATTAAACCCAGGGAACTTCTTGTTTTTGGTATATCCTTTGACCATGTTTCCTTTTAATAATTTATATTTGCTAATTAACCTAGGTATGTTACATACCTTAGCTTAATTAGAGAGGGGAAGGGATAACCAATTAATAAAAGATATGATAGTAGGGTATAACCAACTTGGAAGCTGATCCAAAAACAAGTTAGGGAATGAGTTAGATTTAAGTAATGCATCTTAGATCCTTAAATCATAGGAAAGGTTTAGACCTTGAGTTTATAAGATGTTCTTGCACCTAATGAAGCAAATCTTGTGAGCTGATGTTAAGTTCAATTAATCCTAGGTAGGGCCTTCCTAATCGAGTTATATGTGACCTCATATCCAATAATAAGAATTTATTATCAATAGAGGAATAAGCATATGTACATAATTAGCAAATATATATTTGGACATTTGGACAATGGACAAGTTTAATTTTTATTTTATGTTGGATAATAAATGTTAATGATCTCTTTCTTCTAAAATGTCTATATGTTTTTAAATATATTAAATTTTGGGTAGGTAAAAGAATAACTTGGAATAAGCATTATTTTATTTTGTTTACAATTGTGTGTCTATTAATGTTTATTTTATTTATTTTCACCTTTATGGCCAAGCACTCACCAAAAGCTAGTGAGGGGTTGTGTTAAACCTCAAATCAGTTTTGTTTTTAAATAAGTATTCTTGTCAAATTCATGCATTTCAATTGATTCTATTTTGTATATTATATTATTAATTATTTGGTTAGTATTTAATTAATGTTTATTTTAGTTTATTATATTGTAGGTTATAATTAATATAATTATAATGTGATTCTAATTATATATATTATATATAAACAATATAAACTTTATAGATTTTAGAATTAGGGCAACACTGGCATCCTTTGGTCCATCAGGGCTCTCATCAATTCATTAGCCTTCTTGATTTTTCAACCTCCAAAACTGAACTTGAATCTGATAGCACTGATAGTAGCCGGTTCAGTCCATCCTGCAGAGTCAGACAACTCTAGATGTACTTTCCTGCAGAAATAGCCAAACCAGTAAGCCATGGTAGAGCGTAATCAGCCTCTGCAAATCACAATTCTGCAATGATGATCTCTCCACAGATACAACGTCTAGAAACAATGTTTTCCAAGCGCTGTCACCCATGGCAGATTTTATAATTTTTGCTTGTTCCTACGGCTTCATCTGCATCGTTGTCATTCTGAATTCTTGGATGCAATCGGTGGGCAGGACGAGCCGACACTCGTCCGAGATGGTCGTCACCAGAATCCTTATCCAGTATACAGTTCCAAGCAAACTACTCCTCAGTTTCTGTGTCAGTCCAGAAGTACTGGCACTGGCATTGCCAAAATGGCAAACAGGCAAACTCAGAGCTTCTGCTCACGTTCATCAGATCGACATTCTAGCTCAGGCAAAGATGCAGGGTTTCCATTAAATTTAGCATCATTAGTATAGATCTTCTTATCATCATCACCTGCAATGCTCCGAAAACCTCTCCCCACTCTGCAACTTATCCAAGGTGACGCAAAGCAATTTCAAAATGCGATGGCGCATTTGATAACTAATCTGTCCACGAATGCCATGAGACAGCAGCCTTACCACTATGCACAGGTAGCGGTGCCATTGACGAGAACAAATGTGTTTGCATGGGTTATATGTTGGCAGTTTCTATCCCAAGACGACTACACAGAATGCCTGAACACGAGCGCTTCTTCTGCACCTCTGCCTAAGAGCTCTCCTCAGGAAACAATTGAAGGAAAGTTTAAGTTTATCATAGCGATAGCTTTGGCTTCCCTGGCGGTGTCGTTGGCTGTAGTAGTTCTGCTATTGGCGTTTTGTGGAAGACGAATTTGCAGAAAATTGTGGAAATTCCCATTTAGATAAAGAATCTCGCTGATTCTACCAATGATTTTCACACCGATTGCAAACTTGGAGAGGGTGGATATACAAGAGATTGTTTGAGGATGGCAGAGTTGTAGCAACAAAAAGGTTTACTTTGCAGTGCCATCAAGGTACTGATGACTTCTTGAATGAAATAACAGTGCCAGCAGAGATTCAGCAGAGAAACCTCGTTGCCCTAACTGGTGGTTATTTGGAGGACAATCAACGAATACTAGTTTACAAATACATGGAGAATAACAACCTTGACAAAATTCTTTTTCACAAAGTAAAAAGGAAGGGCTTAGATTGGAATCATCGCACGCCTCTTCCACCACTTCTGTAGATTCCATGCTAATCTAGGGTATTGAGGATGCCAGACTTAGTAGTTAGCATTAAAAATAATAGATTATTATGAGACCCTTAAATATCAATCTATTATTAAAAGGATTATTTTTAAACATTGTTTAGTATAAATAATGGCATTGATGTGGGGAAAAGGGATATCAAAGATGTAGAAGAGGAATCGGATACCCAAGAAAACCCACATCAATTTGAAATCAATTTTATTTGAAAATCATTGGGAGAGGATTTGTTGAGCATTGTGGTGACCTATGATTATTGGAGTCCATTTTATGACTATCAATGTTGCCACATTGTGAAGACAACAAAGCAGAATTGCAAATATAAGGAATAGTCTCCTTTGTGATCCTTGAGATCTATGTTTGTATTCTTGATTTCAATTTGATTTAATCATTAATTTTCATTTTTGAACTTAAAATTAAAAGTTAGGATGAAAATTCATGTTTTTACTTATGAGTGATGGTCCTAAGTGTGGAATTTGATTGAAATCAATTCTAATTATTTTATGTCTTGATGATCCTTTTAACTTTGAATCATTCCTCCACGGATATGACTCACAAATCAATCATAGAAGAGGTGACAATTTACGCGATATCAATTCTTCAATCACAAAATTGATATCCACGGATGTGCTTCTTAAGGAAAGATATCTTTTGTAAGGCTTGATATGTAGTTGGGGCCTTGAGGGTTTGGATGTGTTTCTTGAGAAAAAACATCCCTTCCAGAGCTAGAGAGCTTACCTTGTAAAGGTTGTGGTTCCCTTGAAACCACATTTTAGAAAGAACAAAGTCTAGAGGTGTGTAAGGATTCTACCCTTCAAGTGTGGATGTACCCAAGTTGGAAAACTATGCAAAATTAGATGTGCAAAAATTAGGTATTATTAGCTTAAACTTATTCATCCCCCTCTAAGTTCTTAATCTTCAAGTGGTATCAAAGCCGTAGTACTCCCGATGCAAGTGTAATAACTCATGAGTGAACTATGGAGAGATCATTCTATAGCAAGCCATCAATGTTTGATGGAATCAACTTTGCATACTAGAAAGCATGAATGCAAAGATTATTTGAATCCATGGAGTTTGAAGTCTAGCAATCCATCCTAAAAGGTTACTCCCATCCAATCTTAATCGAGAAGGCAATCTCAAGAGAAAATGTCATCACTCCTAAGCTAAGAGGTGAGTGGTCTAATATTAATACGAGTAAATTTTTGTTTGATTGTAAAGCTAGAAATTATATTTATTGTGCTTTTAGTAAAGGTAAGTTTAAGAGAATAGCTAGGTGAGAAATACCAAAGAAACTTGGGACGTATTAGAAGCTACTTATGAAGGAACCTCTATAGTGAAAAAATCCAAACTCTTAGTTTTGCAAAGTGAATATGACAAGGTTAAAATGAAGAAAGGGGGAAATATCAAGGATTAATTTTCTAGAGCTAATGATATAGTAATATCCATTAGAGGAACTAAAAAGGTTCTACCAAAAAGTAAAGTTATCATTAAAATGATAAAAACCTTGCAACCTAAATTTAGACCAAAAATTACTTCTGTAGAAGAAATAAGGGATTTCTATGTCTTAAAGTTTGAATAGCTACAAAGTGCACTTGTATCATATGATATGAATCTCATAAGTGAAGGTGCTATTACAGAAAAGCCTATAGCCCTTGAAAGCTTCACAAAAGGAAAAGAGTCATTTGATTATGAAGAAAATAGTGATGATGAACTAGCTCTTCTGTCAAGAAGAGTAAAAAGTCTTCTAGCATGAATAGGGAAGAACTTTAATCAATCAAGCATAAAAGATAAAGAAAGAGGTTAGCAATTTAAAAATTCAAATTTTGATGCATCTTCCCTAAAATGTTGGGTTTATGGTGGAAGAGGTCATGTAGCCTCTAAATGTCCTAGTACTAGTAGGTTGTAGAAGAAGAAGCCCATCCAAGCAGAAAAGAAAGTAAAAAATCTCTACACCAACTAGGATGATGAATACATTGAAGAAGAAACTGATGATGCCTTAACAAGTACACATTTCCTTTACATGGCCCTTGCACATGAAGCTCCCATCATCAACATCATAGAAGAAGTTGAGATCATACCCTTTCAAAATTTATATTTCAAGATGAAAAAGGCTATGCCTACTAAGAAATTATATATTTCTCAACTTAACATGAAATGTTCAAATTTCAAAAAGGAAAATTCAAACCTAAAGACTAAGGTACAAAAGTGAATCTTATTCCATAAGCAAATCAACAAGGAACTTATAGATTTGAAACTCATCAATGAAAGGCTTACAAAGGGGAAGGAGATCCTATGAATTATGTTGGGATAAGGTAGAGATCCAAATGACAAGAGAGGATTGGAAAATCACTCTTGCAATGAGACATGACAAGTACCTCTAAAAAGTGGGGGTATACACCCAGGTTTAAATACCTAGCTTAATTAAGAAATTCTATCTGTATTATTATGAAAGATATTGACATGTTTAATCACATTGTCATTTAAGTACAAAACATTATAACATGACTACTTGATCTCAACAAAAGAAGCCAAGAAAGGATGTTTTGCAAATCAAAAAGATTTGGAAATCCAAGGACAAAAAGCTAGAAGGAGAAGTGGCTACACATGTCATACTACTAGCTACACACAACAGTGAATCAAAAAGTATAACTAGAGACAAATTACAATTCACTCATTTCAAAGAACAAGGTTGTGGAAGTAGAGACCCAAGCAAAAGACTTGATAACAAAAAGGATGAAAATTAGGTACAAGCAAGGAAGGTCCTCTATAATAGAGGGCCTCATCCAAATCATTCTTAAAGCATGAAAAAATGAAGGGCAAGTAAGGTAAGGCTCAATAGCCATTTTTTTCAATCTAAGTATTCCTTGACTTACCTCACTTAGTTTTGATTAGTTAAATTTTGTAAGTACTAGTATCATGGAAATATATGTTGAATGGATACTACTAATTTGAAAATTTTGAAAACTATCAAAAACTCCTAATGTGATCTTATGAAGTAATGTGATACAAATAAGGCAATTAGTAATATATCAAAATACTAAAGGAAATCACTTGAAGAAGAATATGAAACAAGGCAATAAAGATGTGACTTTGTAGGTAAGAGAGGATTCATGCCTCACAACCTCACCTCTCTATCCTAAAAAAAAACATATAAAATCCAAGAAAGACATCTCCTTGGTTATTAAGATATATCTATGAATCACAAGGCATCTCTTCAAAGATGTATCTGACAAGACATCTCCACCAAAGAAAATACATCTTTTCTATTATCCCCTTAACTTAGACAACATCTCTTCTCTCTCTATGAGACAACTCGTGCTCATAAAAAACCTTTCCAAAGATGTCTTCCATTATTAATTGATCTAGCCTTAACCATATTTCCTACTTCTTTATGAAAGACAACCTACCCTAGATGTCTTAGAGCCCTCCTTAATAGAACCAGTAGCAGCCCTCCATCTATCTTGATCCCCATGGCTCCCAAGAAGGAAGGAACCTCATAACAACCTCAGCAAAATCCCAAAGGCACTCCAGAAGTAGGACCAAGTAGATCTAGCTCATACGAGTCATAGTTCAAATCTTTTGATACTAAAAATAGATTTGAAAACAACCAATCTCCATTTTTTTGAGTGAAATCAAAGTTTTAGGTAGAGGCATCATAATGAGTTACTAGTATACTTTGAAGCTATTGGCTAGATTTCCTTCATTGCCATGTTTGCATGTATTCTAGAAATTCTCATTTGATAATTATTTAGCAAAATTGTCATTACAAATGCATCAATTGGGGCTTTTATCATCATGGTGGATGGTATCATTATTCAAGTTTTCTTGAAAAGTATTAATGATCTTCTTGGGATATCTAGTGTTAATGTACATTACATAGTAATACACTCCATGGATGACATCTTCAGCAATGGGTTTATAACAATCACGTATGATGAGTTATATGATGTCTTATTTGGGACATCAATCTCACTGCAAGATGATCGGGTGCATTGGCATCAAATGTCTTAGGATGTCTCCACTCTCTCTCTCTTGTTATGATGTACAACATAATAGTAAAGGGAGCTAGTTATGACTACTTATTGCCACCTCTATCTTTTGTGTTGTATTATTTACTTACAAGATAACCAATTAGCCTTAGACACATTATCTATAAAGACATGCTAGGGATGTACACATGCAAGTGTATCTATGGACAACCACTACTCATTAGTCTTAACATTCAACAAGTAAGTGTTTCCATTCCATCTCTTTCCATTATCAAAGGGAGTAAAATCTTGTTGAATATGCCAAAAAAAGGAGTACTGCTCACATTGAAATAACTTCTTCTTCTTCATCATAGGCACTCAACAAAAAACCATTAGGGAGACCTTCCTCATAGGCACTAGTTAGACTATCACCATAGGCTCTAGCCTAGCTTCATAGGTCCAAATCTATGAGAGCACAACCTAGGTCTTCCTTAAAGAAGGTTCTATGTTCTATTGCTAAGCTCATGAGGAAGATTGGGAGAAATCTCTCATATCTTCACAAGAGGATGGATTCAATAGGCATTCATCCTTCTATGGGCAATCTACAATTTGAGGAGATTGAGACTCCTCATTGGATAAACAGCAAGGAAGATATAGACCACCATTAGCACACTACCCCCAGTTCTTCCAGAGCATATGACTTTGAAAATGCTTCGGATTCAGAAGAAATGGTACAAGTTTCAATACATGCTTAGTGGGAGCCTTTCCCTCACTCACAATAGTGACCCACAATGATATTTATGTAGGAGGATTCTTTTGGAAGACTCTCCAAGAAGTTCCAATCTAATGAGTCATAACAAACCTTCGAGTGGTAGGCCGCGGAGAGCATGTCTGATACAACAACCTAATGATGATAGAGGTTAGTGGATAGGAGGGTGATGATGATCCCCTCATTTTAAGTGATGTTCAAAAAGGGGAATAATTATTTGTTATCTGATATTTGATCATATGACTTTTGATTAAGATATGATAATTTGATGCTTGTATAGACTATTTATATTGGTTGCTTCCTCTTTTTAACATGGTTACTACTATATATATGAGAACATCTTCTCTTGAGATCATATAGTTATATGCTTATATATGTTTAGTTCATATGATCTATGATATTTCAATATTTTTATGGACATTATAATTATAGTAGTTGTAGATTTGAAGACTTGTGTAATCTAAATTTTATTTTTTGAATAATTAGTTACTTGGCAACATCTTTTGGATACATAATGATTGTGGATGATTCAGAGATATTATGTGTTTTGTCCTTCTTTTGGTATTCTTGGTAATCATTGCTTATTCATGTGTGATTGTCACCCTTCAACCTAATCTCATTTCCTTTCCTTGTTGCAATAGAGAATTTGATGTCTTATCTAAGTATCTTTAATTTTTATGCTTGTTATTACCTTGAAGCTAATCCATTGTTCATGTTTTAGACATTAGCAAAAAGAGCATATTGTTGACTTTTTTGATGTGTCAAAACCTTGAAAATGGAGAACTTATGTTTATGTTTTATGACACTCTTACAGGCCTAAGGAAGATAAATTTGGTACATCAAGGAGACCAAGTAGAGAGCAAGAATTGATAATCCATAATATTAGAGTTTGAGAGAATATGCAAGAAATTGGAGAAGACCATAAGGACATCAAACATTCCAACCTCTTGAGAAGATGTCTTACAAACTGCCAAGATGTCTCCTGCTAACAAAAGATGTCTCTGCTAAGAAGACCTAGTCTTAGACAAGAAAACTCCCAGAAAAGGGAGACATATTCTTCATAAACAAGACATCTTGTTCCAAGACAATATGTGTCCTCCAAGACATCTTGCTTTCTAGGGAGACATCTCTACCCTCACTAAGACATCTTGTACCCAGGCAAGACATCTCCCTTACAAGTTGCTAAAAATAGTAAAATATCCCATGCCATGAAGAAGACATCTTGAATAGCCATTTCTAACCATTGTAGGGATTTCAACAGGAAAATGAAGGGAAACAAGACTATAAAGTAAGAACATACTCAATAGACAAATGCAAGCCTTCAACTAGAAATTAAACCAGCATTATTCATACCTTAGTGATTTCAAGATTCTCTATTCTATATATTTTGTTACGATTTGTATTTTTCTTTAAAACAAGAAATCTAAAGTGTTATTTCAATTCTTCCTTAATTTTATTTTTCTTATTGAAATCCCTATATGGTTGGATGTGCTTCTTGATGTGCTTGTTCGGATCCTTAGGCGTTGGATGTATTTCTTGAGAGAACACATCCCTTGTGGAGCTAGAGAGCTTGCCTTATAAAATTTGTGGTGTTCTTGAAACTATGTATTTGAAGGAATAGAGTTTGCAGGTGTGTAAGGATTCTACCCTCTGAGTTTAGATGTACCAAAGTTTGGGAACTACATAAAATCAGCTATGCAAAAATTGGGTGTTATTGGGTTGAATTTATTTAGCCTCCTCTAAGTTCTCGATCTTCAGTTTCAAATGTAAAATATAATTGGTTAGTAACTGGGTAGTGGCTTTGCTTGATTTGCTCAATGGTAAAGTTATTTGGTAATCCCAATAACAATTACATCAACCCAAGACATCTAAGGAAAACCATGAACTAATATTTACTGCCAATAGGCTAGAGTAGCTTTATATTTTCATTGTACTTAGAGATAGAATTTATAATCACTTTCATTATGTTTACCTTTAGCATACTTAAAGCCAAAAAACATCATTTAATCATACAACTTAGTAAGATTTAAATCATACGTTCCACACTTCACTAACTTTGAGTGAGAAATAATAATCATGAACTTCCTATCAACTCACTACTATACCTACATTCTCCATCCATGGATTATGATCTAGTCACTCATGAATGCTTGTGACTTGTATGGTTGATTGTTAGAATTATCTACCACTCATCACTAATACCAAGTATCACAATAAATGAAAATGGATCTTAATGTTATTATTGTCATGAAGATTTCTTTAGTTACATGATCATTCAAATAAGATTTTGTACAATCCTCTTAGTTCATGCCACAAGTACTCAATGACAAATTCTAACTACTACAAGAAGAAACTATAAGAGTTTGGCTACACTATTAACCAAATAGTGCCATAAATGCAATGGATGTATTCATCTATATAGGCATTTATTATACTTGTATCAACATTGCTCCATTGATGAAGCAAACCATGTGTTGATGTTGTTGTATCGATAAAGCTAAAACAATTAAAACTCATCAAAAGGGATAGAAAATATTACTACAAATCATTTGTATTAATTACAATGGGACTAAGAAAATGATGAAGAACCTCTTTTTAATTACTTCCTCAATAAAATTTAATTTGCAAAGGTTACTATTGTTTTCTTCTTGATGTTCACTTCTTAATTCACTAATTATCTCATCTGCTTAACAAAACAAAAAATCCCTACTAAATGAAACAAGTGAAAAAACATAAAAATTTCTTCAAGAAGTCAAACATTACATAGATATAGGGGAAAAATTCTATAAAATCTATGTAGATGGCTTAGTCTGGTAAACCCTAAACCTACAAATAAACAACTAAAAATTCTTTAAGATGTCCATAATGAACCTTGCGGAGGTTACTATGAAGTAGAAAAATAACCATCAAGATTCTTATGGCTGATTACTTTTAGCCAATACTCTTCTAGGATGCACACAAGTTATTTCAATCTTATGAGCAATATCAACGAGATGATAGACATGTTTTTGAAGAACTACAACAATGGATCCAACCATTAGAGTCTTTTGACATTTGAAGGACTGACTTCATGGATCCCAACTCTTTGATGTCTAATAAAAAAGACAACATCATTATGATCATGAACAATTATGTGAAGTAGATAGAAGTTGTTGTCATAACAAATTGCACTACAGCCATAGCTACAAACTTTTTAGGGCATCATGTAGTTACTAGATTTGGTATGCCTAGATTACTTCTTTTAAACAATGGAACCTATTTTATGAGTAATAATTTCAAGAAACACATGCAACGCTTATGAGTTAAGCACAAATTAACCATGCCTTATCACCCTCAAGCAAATAACCAAGATGAGATTATTAATATAAATATAATACATATATTAAATTAAACCATTAGTAAGTATAAGAATGATTAGAGCACCAAACTAAATTTCCATCCCGTGGACTTCTCACTTAACATGAAAACTCTTTGTAGAGTATTCTCCCTATCCAAACCAAGCTTTATACATTAACCACTACTTCAAACTTGGACCTTGACCTAAGCTTAGTGCAAAATAGAATCATTAATGAATCTTAATTTCCTAGAAAAAAATAAGATGGTAGTGCTCATGCACAACTAGGTCCATAACATCTATCAAAAGCAAAAGACATGACAAAAAAATTAAACACCTAGAACTTAAACCAAAAGATAAGATCTTCTACTACAATTCAAACCATGTGCTACAGTGAACCAAATTTTAGATACTTTGAGAAGGATCTTACATCATTCATATAATCTACAAATTTGATGCTCTTCAAATCTACAACCCTATCATGATTCAAAAGCTATTTTTAGTAAATGTATATCACCATCACCTCCTTTCAAATTGCAAAAGCTTGATCAATTTTTTGCATCTCCTTCTTCATACTCACTTATGTGAGAGAAAATCCATATTAAAAGTTAGAACTGAGTGAATTTTTTAATTTTTTCTTATTTTTATAATTTTTCAATTGTTTCTTTTTTCTCATTTTTTCATTTATTTTTTTATTTTTTATTAACTTTTCAACTATTTATAATTTTTCATTTCTTTAGTATTCTCCTATTTCTTTCCATGTTAATCAATTCTTGGTACATTTTCCATTTCTTGAAAATTTTTATATTTCTTCATAATTTTCTATTTTTCTTCATATTTCATGGTATGTTTATAAATTTTTGGTATATTTTTTCATGTTAATTGATTCTTGTTTTCTTTGTACTAATGAAAATTTAATCACAGTTCAAGAATGACATAATATATTTGTGAAAATGTTTTCTTAAGTCACTTGCCTAAGGAAGGAGAAATTGCACAAGGTAGTAAGACTGCAACAATTTTCCCTCCATATCTTATAAATAAAAGGTCCTTAACATGGGGGTAATGTGGTTCCAATCAAATTAAAAGCTTTAATTAACCCTCATGGTCACAACATTCTGATGAGCAAAGGAAATACAAGGAGATACGGATAATGATGTAAGGTTAAGGATATTTGTTGATTCCTTGAAACTCCATCTTGGGTCCATATTGATGATACATGAGTACATAACCATTCCACTTGTAAATAACATAACTAAGAAAAAAACATGTATGAAACATGTTTCTTTGCAATGTCACTAAAAAGACATGTGATTCATGTTCGAAGGTAGACCTATGATAAGAATAAACAAGTTAATTAATTAATTCACATGAAATTACTCTTAGGGTACCAATAGAAAGGCATGTTATCTATGTCTAAGGATAATTGACTTTCAAGGTTTCAACAATCTTTTGGACTAATTCCCGCATATTACTAGAAGGGCATGTGACCCATGTCTAAAGGTATTCTACTAGATTAGCATTTGTCATGTAGCTTAAAAGACGTGATATATATTTGAAAGTGATCAATTACCTAATGAGTAGATATTATAAAATTTTAAATAAACTATTTATTTATTTATATGAATGTACTTCATGGTATGTTTCCTTTTTTTCTTATGTCATTGTATTTGGTCATGTTGTAGTTAGTTGGTCTCATGATGGTAGTCTTAGTGATGATGAAATGCAATGTTACTAGATGTAGTAGGATTTGACTTGAAATCAAGATGGAAATATATAGTGATTATTTTAATTACAAGATACCCATAAGATCCACTACACTCATGTCCCACTTCCTTTGTTCTTACTATTATAAAGTTACCTCATTTTCATTTTCAAATCATAAATTCCTTGGGTTATGTTGATGTAGTACAAATATTTTTAATTGGCTTATGTATGTTTTATTGCTTTGTAGTCTTCATTAACATCTCATATGGTGGTTCTTTAAGGGCAACAAGGATAGCAACCTAGTATTAAAAGAACCCACTTGCATCTCAAATCCACTAATCATTTTCATGTTCCTCATGATATGTGCCAAAATGCTTTCCATATTTTCTAAAAATTTTTATGAGGATTCATATCCTTACAAATGGGAAAAAATTCAATGAATTTTGATAATTTTTAATAATTTTTGAATTATTTTCCATCATTTTTCATAAATCTCACTACTAAACTATTTTAATTTCATGATTTTCTAACTCCAACATGTTTGTGGAACTGCATCCTAGCATAGAAGGACCTTGGAAGGCTTGGATGTAGCCAAGAATTCCAAAAATGATAAAATAAACCCTTAGAAAAATAACAAATATTTAAATTTTTAATAGCCAATCATTACAGATGTGCTAACGTAGTTGCATCAATGAATTTGAAACATCACATCTATGTCATTGTAAATGCATGGAAACATCAATAAAAATTATCTATATATATGTGCCATCCCCCTTATTTTTTCTCATACATTTGTCATTTCAACAAAAAACTTCACCAATGTTAGTTCCAAGCCAAAAAAAAAAAGGAAAAATATATATATTTATAAATTAGTAAAAATTAGAAACAAAAAATGTAAGGACATTAATCATGTCAAATGAATCAAGGAAGCATATGAAAGAATTTTGGTAAAAGATAATGAAATTTTGGATAGGTAGAATTACTTTTAAGAATTATTAAATAAATAATTTCCAAGAGAAGACATCCAAGAAGAAGAACCAAATTTTAATTTGGTTAATAAACTTTCCTTCTCTCAGGTGAAGATAGCCTTATCAAAGATGAAAAATGAAAAAGTTGTTGGACCACATTACATTACTATAGAAGCTTGGAAAGCATTGGGCGATACAAGAGTTTCTTGGCTAACACAATTATTTAACAAAATTTTGATAGTTAGAGGAATGCCTATCAATCAGTGAAAAAGCTTTGTTATTCCCATTCACAAAAATAAAATATATATACAAAATTAAGTATATTATAGACAAATCAAGCTAATGAGCAACACTATGAAGCTTTGGGAGAGAGTCATAGAGTAGCATATTTGACTTGAATTAATAGAATCAAATAATAATAATTTGAATTTATGCAAAGGAGATCTATGATAGAGGGTGTTTTCTTGATATGATAATTAATGGATAAATTCATAAAACATAGAAAAAATTTACATGTGATCTTCATTGACTTGGAAAAAGTATATGATAGAGTGCCTAGATATATTATTTAGTAAATATTCTAGAGGAAAACATCCCTCTTAATTATATTAAAGTGATTCAATATATGCAAGAATGAGTTAGCACTAAAATTAGAATAGCTTGTCAAACAACATCTAATGTTCCAATCATAGTAGATCTACATCAAGGGTCTATATCCCTTGGTGTATGCTATTTGCAAATGATATTGTGTTGGTGAATACAGCTCAAAAAAATATTACTTTTAAAATGGAGAAGTGAAGAAATATTATAGAATCAAAGGGCTTAAAAATTAACAAAAATAAGATAGAGAATATCAAATACAATTTTGATAATAACATAAATAGTGATAAAATAGAAGTGATAATTCAATGCAAAAATATCTCTCGCTACAAACAACTCCACTACCTAAGATGAATCCTCCAATCAAATGGTGAAATTAATAAAGATATAAGAAATAGAATTAAGAAAAGATAGTCAAAATGAAGACAAGCTAGTGATGTCCTATATGATAAGAGAATACTAATAAAATTGAAGGGAAAATTTTACAAGAGAGTAATCAAGTCTGCTATCTTATATTATGTTGAATGTTGAACAGTACAACATAAGCATGAACAAAAAATCAATATGGCAAAAATGTGGATGATTCAATGGATGTTGAATGTTACTAGAAGAGATAAACTACATAATACATGTATTAGAGGTAGACTTGGAGTGGCTTCCATTTTAGATAAGTTACAAGAATGGCAACTTAGATGATCTCAACATGTGCAAAGAAGACCAAACAATAAGCCTATAAACAAAGGTTACTACATCACTATTCTAGGAAATCCAGTGAAAGGAGGATTAAAGAAGCCATGGGAAAAAATGATTGTAGCTGATTTGAATAAACTACAAATAAAAAAAAGATCTAGCTCTTTATAAAGGCAAATGACAAAAAAAAACTCATGTAACCAACCCCATTTTTTTTAGATAAGGCTAGGATGATGATGATGATTTATTATTTTGACAAAGGAAATGTTTTTGTCATTGAGCTTTTTAGAGTCTTTCAAGCATCATAACTTACACATTTGACCTTCAATTAACCTCAATTTTCCATCATTGTGAACCTAAAGTCTCACTCTAGTTATGTGGGTGCCTAGGTGTTAAAAATTTCAAAATTTTTATAGGTTCTAAAATTAAAAAATAATATAATTTTAATAAAACTAAGAGAAAATTTACTAAAATTTTGATGTTTTTTATTGCTTTAGAGCTTAGAAATGTTTTTTTATGAACAATTAATGCCTATTAAGAAAGTTAGTCTTGACCAAGGATCCAATAAGGGATAAAATGACAAAATCAATTACTAAGGACTAGTACATGCATTTTTTGGTGGTTACAAATGGCACCTTAGCATGGACATGAAGAAGAAGGACCATTATAAGGATGCAAGAAGTAACCTAGGATAGGATGTGACCAAACACAAGAAGAATAACTAGCCTAATCAAAGATTGTATGACAAGAACCTAGAGAATCTAAAGTCTAATCCATCCAAGTGCTTCTATCATAAGCATTAGTTTAAAGGGAAGCACCACCTAACTAGCTAAATATCACTCTTTCAAAGTTCTTTCTAAAAATTCTAAGAGAGGATCAATTGCCCAATAATGCCTTGATGAAGCCAAATGTTACAACCTTCATTGACCTAAGCCCACTAAAAGTGAAAGAGGAGTTGCAACAATTTCCAATGTGGTCCATCTTGACTAGCTCTAGATAATTGTATGTTAGCAAAACATAGCCCTTTTGAAAGGGTTAGTAGAAATATTATATGGTAAAAATATAAGAGAAAAAATATTCTATTTTTTTCAAGCATTTGCTTAAGCATTGGAACCACCCAACAAAGAAACAAGTCTAGGGGAACTATCAAAGAGGTGAAGAAGCATTGATAAACTAGGAATGGATTAACTAAGCCTATGAGACCTTAATAAAACAATATGAAACTCTAACACCCATGATGAAGATCTTTTTTAAGATCACAATATACCACCTTATCCCAATGATCTAGTCAAATAAATTTATATCATTCTTGGCACAAGTTGTAATAGTGATTGAAAGAAAATCCCCTTGCAACCTTCTACACCTAATTGTTTCAAAGAATCTTCCCATATTGATGCTCAACCTGGAATATTTGTAGAAAAGATGGGATTGTAAGATATATAAATAATGTAGCAAGGATGGTACCATGGGTCTTATATGTTGAAATCTTGAAATCGGTGCCTAAAGAAAGTATAACATCTACCGCTAATTATAAAAATAATCACTAAGGAAAAAATAACGTTAACCCAAATTGATCATTAATGATCAAACCTTGGCAATGGCTCAAATTTCCCTAGATGAATTCACCAAGGGCCCCCATATTATAACTATTGTATATCAATAGTTAAGAGGGGACTTTGATGCATACACTACGAGGTTCAACCTTGTATGCAAGTGATGCTAATTTTTCTGCTTTGGATGACTTGCAAAATAACAATGATGATGAAGATGTCCATTACTGCAACATGAATAGACTAAAAGCTTCATCATCCAGAAATGTTGAATCCGTATCGTCTCTCTAAGAAGATAGTTATATATTAGAACAATTAAAAAAGGATTTAAAAATATTAAAACATAAATTAGCAAATGTTCCAATAAATATTTATTAGTAGAAAATTAGATTAGTAAAAAGAAAGAAGAAATAAAAAGATATAAATAATTTATCAAAGAAAAAGAATGGTAGTTAGAGTCTCAACATGAACCATCGATATCTGAGGAATTGGATGAACTAGAACAAATATTAGAGGATACATAATCCCAATCATCAAAACAAACAAACAAAAAAGATAAAAATGAATATATCAATGTAGTAAATAGATCTATTTGGCGAACAAGAAGAATAGAGAAATTGCAAAAGTTTATGTAATGGGCTAGTAAAGAAATAGAAGAACTCCAATTAGAAGAAAACAGTTATCAAAGACAATGCTATGAGTTGGAGAGTAATAGAATGCAACCCATTAGAATAAATACAAATAAAAAGACAATTCTTCAAGTTCCAATGTGCACAATGTGGATTAAGTTAGATAAATTTAAACCTTATCCTATTGGTGTATCGATAGATATAGGAGCAAAAGCCACATTGGCAAGAAAAGGGATTATACCTCAATATTTATGGCAACCAAGAGCTAGAATGGTTATCACTTTCGACAAAGCTGATAAATATGTCACAGAAGAAGCCAAGATTCCAATCCAATCCCCATTAGGTATAATTTTCTATCTAACTGTTTATTGTATAGAATGGTTAACTTATGATATGGTAGTGGGAGTAGATAATTTAAATCAATTTGATCAAATAGTTATATCTAGAGAAAGCATACAACTAGGACGACATAAGTATAAAAAATTAGAATAGCCTACCATTAGATTTGACTAGAAACCCACCTAAGCAAGAAAATACAAAATGGTTGATAAAGCAGATATAACAAAAAGAAGATCTATTAGGACATATGAAAAAGAAACTCTTAGAATTGGCAAACGATGACCCTATAGCCTTTAGACATAAGAAAACACACTAGTGTCATATTACATTACTAGATAATGTAAAAATTAAAGCTAAAGCACACCATATAGGTATGTCACCAAAACTAAAACAAAAATGTGAGCAAGAAATAGCATAGCTATTAGAAAAGAAATTAATACAGCCCAGTGTTAGTATGTTTAGTTGTGCTGCATTTTATGTAAACAAAAGAGCTGAAATAACTAGAGGCAAAAAGAGATTAGTGGTCAATTATAAACCACTAAATGAAATAATAAATCTAGTTCAACCTCCTATACTAAGAAAGGATGATCTTTTTCAAAGATTGCAAAATAACCATATCTATTCTAAGTTTGATCTTAAATTGGGTTTTTGGCAATTCTAGATTTATCCAGAAGATAGATGGCTCATAGCATTTACAGTATCAGGAGGCTTATATGAATGGAATGTATTACCTTTTGGTGTAAAAACTACACCATCTATACTTCAAATGACAATGGATAGAATATTTAAAATTTATGCTTTCATAATGGTATATATCGATGATATATTAGTAATGTCCAAAAATATAGAGTAACATTTGCAACATCTTGAACAATTTTATAAAGTTGTAGATGAAAGTGGTTTAGTCTTATCACCATCTGAGAAGAAAATGACTATAGGGGTGGATACAATATATTTTTTTAGATTACAGATCCAAAATGGTAGAATTACTTTACAAGACCATATACTAACTGAAACCCAAAAGTTTCCAGATGTCATCACTGAAAAAACCCAACTACAAAGGTTTTTAGGTTGCTTAAATTATATTTCAAGTTTTTACAAAGATCTTGCCAAGCATAGATAGTTGCTAAATCAACAACTACAGAAAGAGGCTAGACCTTGTACTAAGAAACACACTAAAGTTGTTAAACACCTAAAACAATAATGTACCAAATTACCTACATTAAGAATGCCAACAACAGGTACATTGATATTAGAAACTGATGCATCTAAGAATTATTGGGGAGTAGTACTTAAAGAAAATTTAAATGGTCTTATATATATTTGTAGATATGCCAGTGGTAGTTTCAATCAAGTTGAAAAAAATTACCACAGCACACATAAAGAATTATTAGCTATAGTTAGAGGTATAGAAAAATTTAGACTATTTCTTCAAAAAAAGAGATTTATAGTAAGAAGCAATTTGAAACATTTTGACAAGTATCTCCAAGTCAAAAATTTAAACAAAGTCGCTCATACAAGATTAATTCACTGGTTTCTTTTCTTAGCAAATTTTAAGTTTGATTCTGAATACATAGTAGAAAGAATTCTCTAGTAGATTTTCTTATTAGAGAATTCCATAATTAAAGTTTGTTTATATGTGCAAATTTTCTTGTACAAAAGGGATGGAGTTTATGATCCAGTAGAAGAATTAGAAGATGTCCATATAATAATCAGTTTTTAAGTCAGTCTGAAATTTTGAGTATTCAAAATAATCATAAATCTAAATGGGAGTCCGTTGTAGAGGAATTTGGAAGGATGTCATCCCATGCCAATCTTACTTGTTCATATTTATGGTTAGACTCTAAAAACCCAGTAAAATTAGTCTTAAAAACTTCCATAAATTTGCAAGAGGTTTACCTGAATATCTTACAATCTGATTGGGCATAATATCAACCACAAGATGGTCACATCTATCAAATTCAGTTTACTTTCCCTAATACCAAACCTGCTGATAATGATCATTTTTGGTCTTGGTGGATAAAATTTGATTGTAGTCCATAATATTATCCAGCAGGTTATCCATCATATCTTAGATCCAGCATTAGGTCTCAACTCCATGGTGATTTCTTATATTTTAACAGTTTACAATCTGTAGCTTGGTTTACTTTTCACCAGGATTTCAACATAAGATATTACCTAACCACAAGCATTAACAAAAGACTAGACTGGGAGCATCCATAGTCATTTGCTTGGTATCATGATGTTTTGATGGCTGCAGCAAAAGATATTCATCAACATTGTGCAAATACACGTTAGAATCAAATGTGTCTCGAGCTATGATACATTAATCCACTTTTCCATCAATATCAACAAAGTGGAGGACATTATTATGTACAATACATAGCTGAACCAACATATGATCCTAAAGAAGTGGATGATGACTCAGATTCTCTCCATGATGATTCTAAATGATAAGCAAAGGAACATCCTAGAGTCATCCAAGTGTCTTGTAATTATTGTTGTGTGACGTCAGCATGATGTGTAATCCACTATGAATAGTATTATAGTGAAATATAACGTGTAAAGAGGTTAACGATAAGATCGAATCTCTATTATTGCTTGTAAGTGCTTGTATGGTTGGCAAGCATTAGTGTGAAGTGCCTCGAAGAGTCGAGAAACCCTCTCCTCTTCTTATAAATAGAATCTTGAGTTTGTATTCTACATAAGAGGAATCTAGTAGAGATATCTCAAGAAGAAGCACAAAGCTCTCTTGAAAGAATTCCTAGCAAAGTATCCCTTATGCTTTTGTAGAAATCTTATCAATAAAAGAGTGATTTCTACAATTCCGCTGTGGTGCTCAGAAATTGGTATTAGAGTTGAGTGATATCATTAGTTTGCTACAAAATTTAGAGTGGAGAATTCTTTAAAAGGAGTGAATCTGTTGAATGCATATTAGGCTTAATTTTGTAATTCTAGGAGAAAGCTTTCTACAAATCACTAACCAGTGTAAGTCACGTAGTAAAGGCTGAAGGACAGGCATGTAAGTCATGCAGTAGAGGAAGCATTGACTAGTTTCTTCTATGAATTCAACCATGGCCACGAATGCAACATGTGTTACAGGTTTTACATACTTTTGTAGGATTTCTGAATTTTGCAGTAGTACTAATGGTACAGTTCCATTGCCAGTTCCTAAACACAATGAAATATATGATAAATCGAGTCTCTCTTTTATTGAATCTTTTAAGAAGATGTACTTGTCAGAATGTGATTTAGAAATAGCAGGATCAAGATTAAGGCCGGTAGCTTTAACTTTCTTTTCGCCTATAGAAACTAAAAGAAAGGTTATAATTATATCCATCTGGCTGAACTTTCAATTCATATACATCCTCACTTCAATTATCATTTGAGTGCACCTTATTGGATAACTTTAATAGACAAACGATTTAAACAGTTTGAAAATGCAATTATTACTTAGGCAAAAGGAACATTAAAGATAGATGCTTTAATTGTTACTATCTCAAATTTTACTCTGTCACTCCATGATCCTCACATATATAAATCTCTTATGTTAATAGTTTATCTTCCTTTAGAAATGATAGATAAATCTATATATGCTACTATAGGAACTAGATTATGTTTTAAACTTTTTAGTAATACTAGTATACAAACTTTATTACCATTTGGTGAATCTAAAAAAAATTAGGAACTACTAATATAGAATATGGAGTAGAAATTGACATAGAAGATTTACCAATACATACACAATATCTAGATTTAACAAATGAGTATGATATTTCCTTTTCATATCTTAAGCCATATCCTACACAGACGAAGCATAAGTATCAGGTTAATCTTCATGTCCCAAAATTTATCTCCTATGATCCATTAAATCCAATGCGTAGACCTAAGAAAAAGATTTTTTTTCTAAAAAGGAAGCTCCATTATTAGAACACAAAGAAGCAGAATAATTAGCTTCTAATGATAAAATTTTAGTCCAACAATTACAAAATGTTGAACTAAAACAACAAGAAGTAGAAGATGATAGGATGTCTCAAGCTTCAACCTCTTCTTCAACTATAGTAGAACAAGGTGATCCATCCTGTAGACATAGAGTATTAGAACAAGTAGATAGTCATTATTTAATACACAACTAGTGGGTAGACTCTACTAATTCCATGGATCAAACCCTTGTAACTAGGACCTCTACTTAAACCACACCAAAGAAGAAGAAGAAATTTAAACATAAAGACTATAGCTTTTAATGTTTTATGGTTATGGAAACTCTAAGTGTTCTATTGCTTTGACTAGTTGTTAAACTTACTTATGTCGATGCTAAATGTTGGTTGTTTTTTTGCAAGACCCTCCATCTCTGCTGATGTCACCATAACAATTTCAAGAGCACATCATGAGGATACCCTCATCCTAAAGTTTGGTGAGGTGATGTCATCATAGGAGTGGCTAAGGGAATAGGTGCCTAGGTACATTCAAGCAAACATCCAATGTGTATGCTTACTTGATGTATTTATGGCACCTATCCCTTCCATCCCTACTACCAAGATGTTGCATGTCATTGACTCCTTCAATGAAAAGGCAAGTCATTTTAGCACCACCATTCAAGGTGTGAAGGTTAACATGGACATTTATGAGGCCTCTTTTGTAGCTTGTTTGGTGTCCCCACTAATGAGGCAAAGGATGCCACCAAAATAGTGAACGAATCAGGCCATCATGAGGAAGTTTTTAAGTGGCTTAGTGCCAACATGAGCCACCCTAAAATTTCCATGGGTAGCTCCATGAACCCTGATGCAAAGGAATCATATCCTCTGTTTAGGTCTCATGCATTTCCCAAACTATTATCACAAAATAAGGTAATTGGCATCGTTCAAGGGTGGAACTTTAAGAAGGTCCTAATGGATCGCACCAGGTTCAATTAGGTAGCTACTTTGGTTGTTGGACTTCAAGAGGAGATCCTTAGACTCCACATGAATATCTTTACAATAATCCACATGCATTTTACATTTTTTGTGAGTTATTTGAAGAGGTTTGTGGAGTTTCTAGAGGTGTATAGAAATGGACGATGGGTTCTCAAAGACCCAAGTCAACTCTCTAAGCCTTGGATAAAGCACATTTATCCAAAGATGCAGGCCTAGAACCCATTAAAGGGGATGGATGATTTGCTATCCATTACCACCAAGGATCTTGATGGTAGGTGATGAGAGTCCCCTAATAGCACAAATGACGAGGAGCCTCTCACATTTCTAGTCAACATACTAGAGGCCAAACGACAATGTAGGAAGCCTAAAGGAGTAGCCAGGGAGAAACTTAAGAGGCCGATTAAGGAAGCACCGTCAACATCAAACCAACCCACCTTGAATAAGCTTAAGCCATCATAGTAAGTAGTCACAAGTATGCTTCATTTAATTTTTGTCTATTTTATTTTATTTTAAGTGTTATGGTTATGTCATGGTTTCATATGCTAATTGGTTTTCTATGTGCTATGGTTGCAAAAAAGCATCAATTCCTAGCAGTCCAAGTTGTCATAAAGGAAGAACAAAAGCATACAAAAGAGGCACTTCAATAGCAACCTGAGAAAGACATAAATGATCTACATGCCTTGCTCGATGAGGTGGTTCTAGGTACATCTCCCATCATCATTCCAAAAGAAAAAGAGGAGGAGCCTAGTATGCCCCTGCCTTAATTCTTTTGTTATTATTTAATTTTGGTTTTCATCCTAACCATTTGATGATAGTTATGCTTGTAGTAGTTCCTAAGCCACCAATGTAAGCCCCTATCCCTAAGTTTCATGCCAAACCATGGGTAGAGACCCTACAAAAAGTGGAGTTCATGCGTGGGATGGCTAAGGACATCATCGACCGGTTGACACAGGTTGCACTTGAGATAGGTAAGGATTTTTTTTCTTATGCTTTGGTTATTTGGCTATATTATAGGCTATCTTTGGTTGTAAACTATGTTTATTATTGCATTTTTATGTTTGTGAAGTGTCATCTGTGGAGTGGAACCCCAATAGAGACATGGAGATTAACTCCTTGCCTAGGCTTTCCTCCAATGTATCTAGTATATATTTGAAGTTGTATGAGACTACTACTGATCTAGCAATGTTATGTGCAAAAACTTCATGGAAGCTAGAGAGGTCCAAAGAATTCCTATGAAAGGAAGTTATGGCCCTAAGGGAGAAGACTCAATGGTAGGAGTCAACTATTAGAGATCTCCAAGATCATAAGGCCTTTGTGGAAGCCCAAGTGCCCAACTTAGGGAAATTGTAGACTAAGGAGATCACGTTGGCCCACTACTAGCATACCATTTGGGACAAAGTAGTGGTTTAATAGATGATGGTAAAATAATAGATGTAGATGGACCTCATCTCCAAAAAGGTCAAGGATTGGAAGGATCACCACGCTTGGGTCCTAGAGTGGGGTAAGAAACAAAAGGTTCACAAGTGATAGTATAAGGTGGATCATGGAGGCTACCTTAAGTGGCTCAAGGAGAAGTTGATTAAATGACATAAGAGAGAGTTGTTCATCTTAGGGAATCCACGTAGAGAGTTCTTATTTGCTTTTTGAAAGTACTCTCATAGTGAAACAATCTCCTACTCTTCAGATTACCACCATTATAGGTGAGACTTCTATGATTGCTATGGTTTGGAAGCTATCTACTTGGACTATAGTAGATAGGACTAGCATCCTTTCCAATGTTGATCTTGAGGATGTTGACTAGGTCAACATGACAGAGGACCAAACCCTCCATTGTTTGGAGGAAGGCCTTCCACATCTATCCTTAAAAGTTATGAAGCTAGAATCCCCATAGGTTACATGTATTTTATGTTTTAGTTTTTTTGTTTTAAGTTATGGTTTTGACTATTGGTCACTAACTGGCTATGTGTTTTTGCATTTAAATCCTCAAGAGACATTGGCAGCCCCAGCGGAAAGGGTGGAAATGATCCATCGCTTCCTCCTCTGGATGCCCCTTAGCATCCTTCATCTACTCATTTTCGGTTTCTTGGCTACATAACTTTTATTTTCATGTTGATGGTTATTTTTAGCCAAGACTACATCATAGATGGATTGTTATACTTTTTTAACATTTTTTGCCACATAGTGTGTCCATGGCTATGTATGTTATGAACACTCTAAATTTAAAATTAAAATTTTGGTTTCATTTTTGGCTATATATATTTTTCTAGTAAGCATTTTAAATGGCTATGTGGATGATTTTGATTATAGAATTAGATGGCTAATTGATGCGATAATAGGCTAAACAAGAACATAATAAAAGAGACATTTTCCAATTTTAGGCCATGGCAAGAAAGGGTTGTATTGTTTTGCTAGTTTAAGGCCATGGTGGACCATGTTGTATGATTGCCTTTACTAGTTTAAGGACATGATGGGCCATGTTGTATTTTTTTGCTAATTTAAGGCCATGATGGGCCATGTTGCCAATTTAAAGTCATAGTGGACTATGATGCCAATTTAAGGCCATAGCGGGCCATGATGAAAAAGAAACTTATATTTTTTTTACAATTTCATGTTTTAAAGTTTTTAAGGCTTTTTTATGTTTATAACATAAGTAAAAGTAAAGAAAAAGAAAGGTTGTAATAAATAAGTAAAAATGCAAATGAAAGTACAAAATTAGGCTACATGTATAAAGAGCAAATCAAAGTACATAAAAAGGTATAATAAATTAGGCTATATGGCTATTAGTGCATTTGGTTATAAGGGCATGGGATGGAAAGGTTATAGTTCACTTCACATATGTAGATTCTTCCTATTCTTTGAAAGATTAGGGAATGAGTAAGGTCATCTTTGCACAAGTTTGTATCCACCATCACCTTCACTAATGATGTTGAAAGGGAGTTCATACCATAACACATCTCATTACTTATCGTTACCATCATCGGGTTCTTGTTCTCTTTTAGGTTGATGGACTCTATGACTAGAAGTTTCCTCCTAAAGCTCCACCTTAGACCCCTGCTCTATGTTGACATTGTTGACAGGTAGGGGAAATGCACTATCACCATGGATGATAATTTTACCTCCCTCATAAGGAAGGTCAATTTCTTAATGGATGGGTGAGGAAACAACTCATAATTGAGCCAACCATGGTCTTCCTAGGATAAAGTTGAACCCTGGTGTCTCCCCCACTACCAAGAAGTTGATAGTTATGGGCAATTGCTCCCCTGCCACAAAGTCTAAGGAGATGGACCCCTTGACTACAGTCCTAGATTCATTAAAAGACTTAAGGGTAGCTATTGATGTGGGTTGTATCTACTTAGTTAGGCCCAAGCATTAAACAATGGTGCATGGGATGACATTGGTTGTGGCTCCATCATCAACATGCACTTGATGAACTTTAAACTACCCTACACATATGGTTATAAATAGAGAAGCCCTAGTTACTTCACCATTTTTGGGATTAACTTTGATTTCACTATCATGAAATACTAGGGGTGTTAACTTCTCCTACCTTAGTGAGGAAAGAACCATCACTACATGGATCAATTCGTCAATAGTGGGGATGTCCTCACTAATGGGGATGGAAGTCAACATCTTGACTAATGCCTCATGATGGGTGGAAAAAGTCATGATCAAGTCATACAAGCTTAGATTCATATTCTTCTACTTAAGGGATTTCCTGACTTGATCCATCCCACTAAAGAATTTTTTATCATTGGTCATGGGCTTGTCATCCTAGTTGTGCTTTGCTTCTTCTATGCACACCAAAATGTGAACTTTGACTTTAGATTGTGCTTTTTGGGGCTCTTCCTTATTCTTCTAATTATGGATCTTAGAGTCCTTATGTGGCTTGTTGGTTGAAATGGGTTAAGCAAAGGAGGTCATGGATATAGCTTATATGGAAGTGGGATTTGGTGAACCCACTTCCTTTTGTGCCTCCATCTTCTTATGACCCTTATTTCTAGGCTTTTGCTTATGCTTCTTCCATTGCTTATTTGAGATCATTTGGTTGTCAAATGTCAATTATGAGGAAGAGATAGTAGCGTTAGCCATCATAGAAGGTCATTGTGCAGTTGGTTGGGGTATGGTTGGTTGGGTTGTGTTAGGCTAGGGCACCCTGATGACAAAAGGATTTCTCAAAGGCACTCGTGATGGTACTTTATGACAAAGGGGGATCTTGAGCTAGTAGAAACTAAAGAGGCCCTTTCATTGCAAGGGGGTACTCAAATCACGAATTATTTTCTTGAGGGTCTTCTATTGTCATTAATGTTGAATGCTAAAATGACGTAAGGGATATCATTAGCATTCAATGGATCCTTGTAGACTTACATCAACTAATTTTGTTGCTGGATTAAGTTGGAAACATCTAATACTAACTCTCCCCTATCTATTATCCTCTATAGGTCATCCTTCAACACAAGGCAAAAGTCTATGTCATGACTAGGTAGTTGGTGATAATGGCAAAAGCAATCTAGTTTAAAGTACCTAGGCAATTGTGGATCATCTTTCATTACTCGAGTGGGATATTTGGCTATTTCAAAAAGCCTATCATGATTATTTTGGAAAGATTTAGACATTTATTTGTATTAAATACATCCATTTTTCAAAAGTTGGTCTAATAGCTTTGATGGTTTTAATGGAAATGTAGTGTATTTGGACCTATCCTTTCTTTAAAAACTAGGTCTAGTTGTTTTTGATGTGATGACCCTAGAGTTTGATGGCCGGTTATTATGGTCATTAGTGGGGGCCTTGAGTGGGTTGATCCTTGGCCCTTGATTTGTAGCCTTTGCTTCTTTGATCATAATTTTTATGGTCATGTTGTTTCATTCATTCTTTTCTTTCTCTCTTCATGTATGTTAATTTTTATATTCTACATAGTTTGAATCATGACTAGCCTTTATAACATCCTCTATATTCTTGGTTTAAGAAAATGCTTAGCTGAGGGACCATGAATCAAGGTAGTAGAGCTTGGACTTGATAAAGTCATTCACCATCCTCTTGAATATGGTTAAAAGATGGGCTTTTGCTATAAGCTCTTCTATTTCATTTAGTAGTTCATTCTACCATTGAATGAACTTGTATATGGGTTCTAGGTATCCTTGCTTAACCTTCATGAGTTGGTCAAGCATGGTGTCGGGCTTCAAGTTATACTTAAAGTAGTTAACGAACTAGGCTATCAAGTCCTCCAAAGAGGATATGGATCCTTTGGGTAGGGCATAGTACCAATCAAGTGCTTTACTAGTCAATGACATGCGAAAAATCCTCATGATGGTGTGAGGCCACAATTGCAAGAGTAAGCTCTTGGATCAAAAGGTAATAAGGTGAGCATTGGGATCACTTTCTCCATTGTATTTGCTAAACTGGGGGATAGGGACACTAAGAGGAAGTGTAAAGGGTGGGATCATAAAACTAATGGGATCATCCTAATAGAAGTCCATAACCTTAATAATTTGTGAAGTAGAAGCTTTAATTCTTCAACTCCTCTGTCAGGTCCTAGATCATTTAGAAGGCTTGATCTAGGTCCTATGGTGGCCCTGTTGGTTTTGGGGCTTGCACATATGGTTGTGGCATCTATTGAAAGGCCTGTGGCCTCACTATGGACTATAGGATGGAATAAAGAGGTTGTGTCATGGTTATAGCTTGTGGTCCAAACAAGGAGAAGGATGTTTGTGCTAGTACCTAAGGCATAAACAAGATAAAGGGGATGTGTGACCCTTGAGTTGCTAGAGGTCCCATGGTTAATCCCATATGGTTGGCCCATGGGCTAACAGTAGTATCCACCACCATCATTGGTAAAACTAACCTAGGTTGGGTAGCAAGGAGCATGGAAAAGTGAAAGATAGTTGGCTATGACACTGATTATGCTTAGTGTGCTACAATGGTTGGCATAGGCCCAAACATGGTAGGGTACGATGGGGATGAAGACAGTGGGATGTGCCCAGAGGAAGAGGCAAAGGAGGTAGAGGTGGGCACCATGGCCTTGGAAATCCTTTTTTGTAAAAGTCCCTCAAGGTTTTTAGGTTTAGACTCTACCCAAATTCATCATCCTACTCTGGTTTCCCCTCAAAGGTCACCTTCTAGTTATCCTCATCAACCTCAATGAGAAGGGCTAAGATGTTAGCGTAGATGTCATTGAGGGATATTTGGTCATAGGGGGAGGGAATATACTCCTTTCAATCATAATGGATGAGCTCGAATTCCCTCTTGGCCTCTACTTCTATTTTCAAGATTAGCATGCTAGCTTGGATCTTAACATAAATGAAGTTATAATGTTCTTCGTTTATTGCCACAGAACCAAGACTTTGTTCCCTAAGTCTAAGAGAATACCTGCATTCCATTACAGAAAGGTCTTTGGGGTCATAAACCCTCATGTGTTGTTAATCTAACCCATTTTCAATGTAGTTATAAGGCAACTTGGTCAATTGTGGGAGATACATGGCTATTTCATTAAAATGGCTTAAAATAGGCTATAAAAGGCAAAAATAGAAGTAAATCCCAATAAGTGGAATTTAAAAATGATCAAAGAAAAAAATGACTAAAAATACCTTTATCAAAAATAGAAAGCTGTGAAAGTAGGTAATAAGCCTCACCCACATTGGCCTTTCAACTACCTCTGCACTGGGTATGACAAGGGGGGGAAAGAAGGGAGGTGAGATGATGGGAATCTCACACCTTCTAATCCAACATTGATGGGGGAAATGCTGAAAACCAAAGTGGAAATTTTATAACAACCCTTACCAATGCAAGCCTAATTAACTACCTCTACGCTAGGTATGGTAGGGGGGAAAGAAGGGAGGTGAGATGATGGGAATCTCACACCTTCTAATCCAATGCTAATGGGGGAAAGGCTGAAAATCAAAGTGGAAAGTTGGTGTTTTTCACTAAGACTAGTTTTGGTAGGTTGCCAATTTTCTAAGCTTGGAAAGTTGGGATGGAAGCTAAATACTATAAGTTTGATGGTTTTAGGAAGGGTTACATCACCCACTTTGGAAATTATAAAAAATTGGTAGTAAAAATGAAAAGAGGATAAAAGTATCAACATTGGCTTTGGGCTGAAAAATTCATAGCAGTTGCTGTGAAAAGGTAACAGCCAACCACCTACAACTTCCACGCTATAGTTTTAGTCATGGGGGGAAGGGGAAGCATTTATTTCTTGAAGGTTTTGGGCTGTAAGAATCAAAAAAGGCTTTCAACTTACAATGATGGCTATGGAAAAGATAGATCTAGTCACAGAAATTAGGTGGAGGCCCTCCTTCTAGCGCCAAGAAAAATTGTTGCAACCAGGAAAATTGATCACTAGAAAACTAATGGATCTAACACAGTAACCTCAACCCCAAATCCACAAGACCTCTAAAATAAATGAAAATCAAGGTACCCTAGATGGCTTGATAGATCATCCATGGACTTAAAAAATGCAAAATGAGCAGTTAAGAAAATATGATGCAAAAAATCCTAGATCTGTAAAATGAAAAAACAAATGCAAATTGCACATAAAAATGAAACTTTAAAAATTTATTAAAATAATAAAGGAATAGTTCCAGAAATGTGTACAATAAATGCCCATGAGAGAGCAAATGAGAGTTTGCCAAGACAAGAGTTCAAGGCCCATTGAAGCCCATGTGATTTGATCCACGATATGGATACCAAGCCACTCTTGATGCATTTGAATCTCCTCTGTTGCAAACTGTAGATATGCAATTTGGGTTATTGCTGAGAGGTGAGAAAAGTGAGGAATTTGGCTATCAAATTTCTCCATGCTAGGGGTTGGAAGCCCCAAAAATGCCATGTTGACACCAAAAGTTTATAAATCTCAAGGTGATAGAGTTATAGTGCTTCCATGCAAAGGTTTAAGAAATGCCCAAGTGTGGAATTTCCAAAAAGTCTTGGATTGCCAAAAAGTATGAACTTGTAAATGGTGTTTGAGGCTAGTTTTTATAGGTTTTAAGCCATGAATGGTGTTGCAAAATGGCTTTAATTTGGCTATAATTTGGCTACACAATGGTTGTAAATTGGCTACCAAATTGCTACAAATTTCTACCTAATGCATGTAAGATGGTTGTTCAAATTTGGGGTGTTACTATATATGGTAAGTGCCTTTCCCCATTTCCATTCCATTTACTATAAATAGTAATAGGGGCACACCTTACATGCTAAAGATAGATCTTCCACATTAAGCCTTCTGCCATCCTTGCTGAAGTGGTTGATCAATGTTGGAGTGCATGGAGTGATGAAATTTGGCTTTTGTGGCTTCCACACTAGGGGCATGTAGTTTCCACAATGGGGGTAGAGCCTCCATGCTGGGGAAAAACTTCCATGCTAAAGAGGAAAGGTTTCCAAGCTATGCATGTAGTCTCCATGCTAGGGAGAAAAAGTTTCCATGCTAAGAGGGAAACCCCCATCCCTCCAAGCTAGGGATAGGTGAGATTTACCCCCTACAAATGTTTCTAGCGTAGAAAAGTGTATACCATACATGAAACCCATCATATTACCATTTTTGGCATTCCAAAAGGCAATTTTAACCTCTCCAAGCCCAAATATAAACACTAGGTGACTTTTTTTAGTTGAGGAATGAGGCTTTGACCATTTATGAGGCATTTTTCAGCCCCAAAAGTATGGAATATGTGAGATTGCCCTTCATGGATTATAATATTTACATTTACAATGAATTTTTACCTTGGGTTTCATAGGGTAAAAGCTACATGATGGAAATTTGCTATAACATACAAAATTTTATGGTGTTTTAGGAATATAAAACTAACTTAAATTTTCTTTGTTTTGAAAAATCAAGATGATCTATTTTGCTAAATTAAACATTATCATGTTAACCTATGGATGATATTGGAACTTCTAAGTGACTCAAATTCAATTAAAGATTGATAGGATAGACTTTTGTACAAATACTATTTTCTATGTTTTGTTAATAATATTTCAAGTCATGATATAAGAACCAACATCATGGGTTGGAATTTTTCTTTTTCTCTATGACATCAAATCGTAGAAGGATTAATTACACATGACACTAAAAAAACATCATTCATCCCTCCATTCCTACTAATAGGATATCCTTATCCATAGGAATAATGTGATCCCTATCACATCAAAAGCTTGAATTAACTAATGACTACTATGTGTTGAAGAAAGAAGGAAGAAGGAGGGTATCAAATCCAAGGAAGGAGGAAGAACCAAGAGGATACGAACAAATATGTAACATCAAGAGGACCTATTAATTCTTTGAACTTTTATCCTAAGTTCTACTAGCCCCACATTAATGCATTACCACTCATGTTTTATTATATTCAAGAAACACCAAGTTGAGTAGTCATTATAAAAATTTGACAAATAGCTAGACATACATAGAAATAATTATTTCCTTATTACATTACTAGAAAGACATGTGACTCATGTTTGAAGGTACACCTCTAGCAAGAGTAAAAAAATAATTCATCATCATCATCCTAGCCTTGTCCCAACAAAATGGGATCAATTACATAAGTGCTTTTTCATAATTCACCTCTATGAACAGCTTTATCTTTGTTTAGTTGTAGTTTCTTCAAATCATCTTCTATCATTTTTTTCCATATCTTCTTTAGTCTCCCTTTTAATGGCTTTCCTAGAACATTGATGTAGTAACATTTATTCATAGGCTCCTTATCTAATCTTCTTCACACATGTCCAAACCATCTAAGATACCATTCTTGTAGCTTATTTGAAATAGAAGCCACTCCGAGTCTTCTTCTAGTGTTCCTATTATGTACTTTATCTCTTCTAATAACATTCAACATCTATTGACATATTTCTATTCCACTGATTTGTTTTTCATGCCTCTTTTATGCTACTTAACATTCAACATCATATAAGATAATAAGTATGATTGTTGTCTTATGAAATTTTCTATTTAATTTTATTGGTATTCCTTTTTACATAGAACACCAATAGCCTATCTCCATTTTGACCATCCTGCCTCAATTCCATTTCTGATATCATTATTGATTTTACCATCTAATTGAAGAATTAATCCTATGTAGTGAAACTATTTACAGTAAGGGACTTTCTTATCTTGAACTGTCACTTTTATCTTATCACTATTTATGCTATTATTAAAATTGCATTCCATATATACTATCTTAATTGTACTAATTTTTAAACCTTTTGATTATATAGTGTGTCTCAACTTCTACATTTTAGCAACAATATTTTCTTGAGTTGTATCCGCCAACACAATATCATCTACAAATAGCATACACTAAGGGATTTTATCTTGTGTTTCCTTTGTTAATTCATCCATAATAATGGAAAATAAGTATGGGCTATACATAGACCCTTGATGTAGACCTGCTATAACTAACAAATCAAATGTTATTCCATAAGTTATTCTAATTTTAGTGGTAGCTCCTTCATACATGTCCCAAATCACTTTAATATATTTATTAGGGATGTTTTTCCTCCTCAAGACCCACCAAATAATATCTCTAGAAACTTTATCATCTTCTTTTCCAAATTAATGAACATCATGTATTCCCTATTTCTAGCCTTGGATTTGCCTTCTTAGATTAGACACTCTGAAGTATATATGGTATTTGTCATTAAACAACTCTAACATGGTATTCCATCGACGAATGGATTCTGGTTCCAAGAACTAGTACCAACTTTCAACTTCCTTGATGAGTGTCTTGGGGAAAATCTTGAGTTTTTGCCATTCATTTTCTATATTCTGTAAGGCACAAGCATCATGGAAATCTTGTAGATGTGTTTGCAGATCAGAGTTGTATCCCCCCTCAAATCTTGGAATATTGTTCATGTGTAAGTGCTTGATCGAACTATCTTTCATATGCCTGATTGGAATTTTAACTACCTCTGCAATGTTGAGCATACTTTGAGTCACTAACAGAGGTTCATCATCATCACTACATTGATGACGCCAATGATGGTTTCAGCCACCCCTTCGATCTTGATGGCCTTCACGGTCATTGTTGTCTCGTTGATCATCTTCATCACGATTATTTCAACAACAAATTCTATGAGAACCAATAGATGAAGATGAATGTTTTGAATAGAATGAAGAGGATGAAGAGGAAGGTGGACCACCACCACCATTGTGGTGTCCACCATTACTTTTTCACTTATTACATCCATCATCCTTAGATCCCTTACTATTGTGATGCTTTCCCAAGTCCCTACCTTGGCTATCACTTTTTCTTGAACCTAGTTTATGAATAGTGGATTGCAAGTTCAGGTTCACACCCTTGTCACTAGTATTAAGGGGTGTTGAGAACCTTCAAGAAGAGGATCCTCATTGTCATCTTGATTTAGTAGGAATAAGGGATTAGTGTAATGTTTTCCCTTTGTAGCCCCATGAAGTTTCTCCTAACAACGATCTCCCATGCATTGTGTTTCGGTGCAATAGTAGTTTCAAGTGTCATAACTATCCACAATGTACTCTTCATGAAGATCTACAATGTCCAACTTCTTAAGGGTTTGAAACAACATCCCAAGCACAAATTGATCAATGGGTAAGATGATGTTGCCCTTCATATCACGCCATTGCAACTATTCATCCTACATTAGGATGAAGGTGAAGTCTAGTACATACTCATTTGGATGAGTATAGACCACTTTACACTCTTCTGGGACTAGGAGTTTGACATCATCATGCTTGTGAGAAGAAGAAGACATTTTGCAAAATAAAATAAAATTATTAGTGTGCTTTTATAATTCTATGTATAGCGGGAATGATATTGACCTTGAGGTTCATACAATGATATTAATGGTATTCACTTGACCCTAAATAGTGCACGTTTCAACAAACAAAGTCCCTAGCAACGGTGCCAATGATGAGTGGTGAGGTATCCCTATGCCCAACCATACGAATCACAAAGCATTCACACATGATCTAGTTGAATTCTATGGACTTTATCGTTTTTGGTGCACTAGTCTTCTAGGAAGTGAATCTTGCCTTAAGGTCAATCGTTGTCTTCCCAATCACACTTTTGATGTACACTAGGATGGTTAAGTGTAATTGATGCATCTAATTTTTATCCTTTTGTATTTTTATGGTTTGATGTTCAAATGGAGATAAAAGTGATTAAATTAACTAATTTAAACTAACTAATCAACTAGCATTTAACTAGTCCTGACATAAGCATCTAGTCCCACTTTTTGTACACATCCAAAACCCACGCATTCATTGATGGGTGACCAAGTGCTATGCTACTAGGCGTACCAAGCAATAACGCTGCTAGGATTACCAAGAGAACATGTGTTATGCTCAAAGTGGTCGTACTTATGTGTTTAATCTATCTTGCTTAATCGCTTCATTAACTTAATTACTAAAAAAATTTAATAAATAATTGAAAGCATTGAATAAATAATTGAAAACATTAAATGCATAAAAAAATATTTAATCTATACAAAATGCTACAAGGTTTATTAGAAAGCTCATCTTTATTGCTGCACACACTGTTGTGCTTAGGCACAACAATGCTCGAATAAAGATCTGTACACTTAATGACTCCTACTACAGGCACTTGAGAGGAAAATTCTAACTTTCAACTGGAACAACTGCAAGAGCTTCACTGCAACTACAATCTCTCTTTCCAT
This sequence comes from Gnetum montanum, assembly GCA_015680685.1. Classification (NCBI taxonomy): domain Eukaryota; kingdom Viridiplantae; phylum Streptophyta; class Gnetopsida; order Gnetales; family Gnetaceae; genus Gnetum; species Gnetum montanum. The sequence goes on along the minus strand of MNCI01029946.1, from coordinate 150,114 downwards.
AAATGCAGCTAGTGGATGCCTATTTATAGCTAACTATAAACACTACGTCGACGAGGCCATGTCAATGCATGATATGATGTGTCAACTAGGCCTTGTTGACAAGACCTAGTCGATGAGGCCTCGTTGACGCAGCCAATAGAACTACGACTCATTAACCAACAACACATAATTTGATGCTAAAGATCAAATATAGATCAAGCAACATATCTAATTGAAACAATTATCACATTAGAACTTTTATCTTTATATTTAACCAAGAATTTGACAAACATCAACATAAGGATATGGAAGCCATGAGAGAAACATGAAAATAAGGCAATGCCACAAACACAATCATTTGTCAAAAACAAAATGATAATCATGCCAAAGGATATCAAAAATTTAGCCATCCACTTAAAAGAAAAATACCTCTTGATGTCCTTATCTTGTTCATTTTGGAATATTTTGTTGTTTCAATGTCTCTTGGTTGAACTCTCCAAAGATTTCCCCTCATTGATGATCTCTAAAAGATAGTGATGGATAATTAGGAATAGGCTTCTCCTACATATGTGCTACTTTTCTTGGGCTACTAATGTGCAAATGTTGTAAATCACAAAAACACTACAATTGTAGATTAACATTAAGCTCAAATGTGAAGACTAAGGTCTTCAATCAGTAATATTGATAGGATTTTTTAAAGGCTTGTCTTATCTCATAAATATCAAAAATATCCCAAAGGCTACGAGCTTAGAAACAAAACATCACAATAAGTTTTGATTAAACAAGATTGAAAACATGATAAAAAAAATAAGATAATGATCCAAAGAAAATCAAAATAAGTGCTAGACGTACTTTTTCATAGAACCAATCATATCAAGCTCAAAATGAATGTAAGGGATGCTCTAAATAATTATTTTACCATTTTTCACAATACAAATAATTTTGGACTTCAAATATCATTCTTATTAACTAGAAGGTAAAGAGATGAAGACTTACCTTAACTTACCTTGCTAGCCAATGAGAAGAGAAGTTTAATGAAGTTTGAGATGAGGTCTCCTATCATGAACAACCTTCTTACCCTTAGGTTCTCTTTCATTAGATGATATATGTGATGTTATGATAAAACCTTTGATCACTCATGGCATCATTTTTAATTCTCCACTTCTATTCATTCTCACTTATTAGTACCTGCACAATTTCCTTACCAAAGCCTTTTTGACAAGACTTAGTATTAATCTTGCTTTGATCATCATGAGTATAGTTGAAAGTTTGCTTACAATCACAATTTTTACAAAAAAATAAAGTATTATCCTCATGATCAAAATTATCGAACCTAACTATGCTTGAGCTTGAACTTGAATTTTCATGTGTTGCTTCCTCTAAATTCTTTGGCTAATTTTCAAGAGTCTCCTCTTTTTAAACCTTGCTGCAATCCTTATTAAAAGAGGTTGGTTATTGAATCTTAGCTTTTATGTCTAAGATCTCTTCTTTCACTTTAGCATGAATAGCATCTAGCTTATAAAGTACTAATCTCTTTACCTTCCTAATCAAATGATATAAAAGAAAAATTTCTTCTTTAAATTCACTATACCTCTTGTCACACGTACCATCTTGTTCAGTCATATGTGAGGAATCTTCATCGATAAGCACCATCCATATGAGGTGTGAATCTTTCAAAGAATTACATGGTTCTTCTTCACTTTTCTCACCATCATCCCAACTTATATAAAAGTTAGTCTTTTCGATTCCTCATCATTCAATCTATTCTTTGGATGTACCTAGCTATCACTTGGATTGCTAGGACATTCAAAGGTCATATGGCCTCTTCCTTCACAAATCCAACATTCTATAGAAAAGAGATCTAAGTTATAAGAATTTAAAAAGTTCTTACCTTGGTCACTTTCCTTGAAAAAGTTGGGTATTTGCTGATATGCCCCTTATTTCTTCTTGTAAACAATTGATGAGTGACGAGGTACCCCTACACTCAACCATACAAAATGAGTGTAGCACGCGCGATCCAGTCGAACTCCGTAGACTAAATGCCTAAACGCCCCATGGAACACTTGGGGTTAATCATTCGTTGTCTTCCCAGGCTTGCTTGTAGGTGTCACGGTGTATGGTTAAGCAAGTCTGAGGTATATGATTTTTTTGGTATTTTACAGATTTATCTCCTATGCTAAATGGTGAACGGTTGAGACTAAAACTAATTCTAACTACAGCACTAAGTCCTAGCGTCAGCATCTGTTCCCACTTGCCGTACACACCCTGAACTGTGCAACTGTGGCTACCAAACGCTAATCGTTACTGGGATTACCACACGTAACGCACGTGCTTGAAGCAGTCGTACTGATGCACCTAGTTAGCCTAAGTGTAATAAGCAGCCGATTCCTTGGCTAGCCGTAGACACCCGTGGGTGCTCGTAGCCAAGTCGTACTTATCCCATGTTCTAGCCTAATGCGATGAGTAGCCGATTCCTTGACTAGCCGTACACATTGGACCACCACTGGGATTACCAAGCGCAGATCCTGGAATATGCTACTGGGTTACCAAGCAGTCACAATGCTCATAATCAAGTTGTACTCCCACGTTGCGACGAGCAGCCGATTCCTTGACTAGCCGTACACATCCGTAGATGCTCGTAATCAAGTCGTGCTCGCACGCACTAACAACAAGTAATAAATAACAATAAATAAAACCATGTACTGCAAGGTTTATCCAATCAAGTTCATCTTTATTGCCATACACAACTTGTGTTCAAGTCACAAAGTTGCTCAAATAAAGAGCCGTTCACTCTAGGACTCCTACTGCGGGTACATGGGAAATTAATCTAACTCTGGAGTGTTCAAACTGCCAGAGCTTCACTACTTCTAGCCAGGATTGGGAAATGAAGGGAGTGCCACCTCTTATTTATAGATTTGGCGGTAGACCGCGATATCGCGTACGCGATATCGCAGGAAATGACATAATATCGCGTATGCGATATCGAGGCGGACACGATATCGCGGCCTGTGCAATTCGCGTCTCATTAGCAATCATTATAGTTTTCTTGAGAGTAGTGCAATCTCATCTTCATTGTCCTCATCTTGCTCATTTAACTCCTTCTCCTTGGAGGTAGTCTTTAGAGCAATAGGTCTTTCTTGGATTACTCCTTCACTTATGAGATTCATTTCATAAGCAATGAGAGGACTTTAGAGATCTTCAAATTTTAATGTTGAGAAATTCCTAATTTTCTCCATAGCTATGACCTTTGATCTGAACTTTGATTGTAGAGTTCTAAGAATTTTGATGATGCCATTACTTTCAGGTAGATCTTTTCCTATTCCTCTAATAGCTACAACAAGATCATTTGCTCTAGATAAATAATCCTTTATTTTCTCACCTTCTCTCATTTTGAGTTTATCATACTCAATTTGTAAAACTAATAATTTTGATTACTTAACAATAGATGTTCCCTCAAAGGTAGCTTCTAGACTTTGTCAAATTTCTTTGGCCATTTTACATCCTATTACTCTATTAAATTTAGATTTATTCAATGCATAATATAGATAATTTTTTTCTTTTGAATCAAACATGAACTTATCCTTTTTCTCTTGTGTCCATTTTTTGCGAGGCTTGATGATGCCAGTGGACCTGTTGATAGGCAAAGTGTAGCCTTCAAGGATTGACTTCCATACTTCAAATTCCATGGATTTAAAGAATCCTTACAGTCAAGCTTTCTAGTAGGCAAAGTCAAATCCATTAAACATGGGTGCCTTTGTGTAAGATGTTCCCTCCATTGTTCACTCTTGAAGTTGATGATGACAGAGAAGAGTACCAAGCTCTAATACGGCTTATGGATCGTTGAACTTAGAAAGGGAGGGGAATGAATAACTTCTCAAAATTAAAACTTTTTGAGAGAAAGCACATACACTGAATTGAATGTGGTTCCCCAACTTGGGTAGTCTACATTTAGAGGATAGATCACAAGCACACCTCTAGACTTTCTTGCTCTCAAATGTGGTTTGAAGGGTCCACACCATGTATAATCTTTAAGCCTTGCTCTAGAGTGTTGTGTTGCAACACCAACCACTCAACCCTGCAAGGTCTCATCAAGCTTGAAATATGGTTCCCAAGCTTCCACAACCTTTACAATCTTAAGCTTTACTCTGAAGTGTTGTGCTACAATACCAATCACTCAATCCTATAGGATCCCAACAAGCTCAAGTAAGGTGTCTTCCCACAAGAAGCACATCAACCCCATAGGGTAATAAGAGAGAGCAATTACAAGGAATGAATGCAACTTAGTTTGTTGATCCTTGTACTTTGAGGTACAATATACTTTACAATGATCAAAAGATAGAATAATGAGGAGCAAAAAAGTTTACAATGATAAACAATTAATAATACAATGATTATACATAAGCTTGCACTTTTCCCAATGCATATGATGTTTTCTTATAGCTATCATATTTCTAAATCCATCTTGGAACTTGTGCAACAGCTAGCCAATACTCACTAATGATCATGGAAGATGTCTTCTTTGTGCCTAAGATGTCTTTCTATAGTTGCCTTCTATTCTAGAAAGACATCTATGTCTAGAAAAGATGTCTTTTTGAAATCTCCATTCTGGGAAGACATCTTTGTCTAATGAAAGACATATTTCTAAAACTAACTTGCATTTTGTGAAGATGTCTTTGCTTAATGGAAGACATCTTTGCCTAAGGAAAGATGTCTATTTTTTCCTAAAGACATCATTGCCTGCGCATCCTCCAGTTCTACCAAGACATCTACTATTTCTTAGAGACGTCTTTCTTTGACCTTTCTTTGCATGATGAATTCATCATTCCTTGTCCACAACCTTGATTTTCTACAATCTTAATGATGAAAACTTTGCTTGTGAAGTATTTTGGCCCTTGTTCATGTTCTTTTGAATTCTTGCACGTTCGTTTGGATGACCTTCTCCTTTCATCTCTAAACCAGTTCGTTCCTTGTCATCAATGTAGACTTTAGCTCATCTTGGTTTCCCATGTACGTTATCCTATAGACACAATAACCACACAACCATGCAAAAAACCTTTGACTACATTTTACTTAACATTTTGACACACCAAAATATCCACAAATGTCATAATTTGTAGGAACATTCTATGGTATTGATTAAAGAAGGAAGAGTAAAAGATCTACTAGATGTGAGACTCCATTGTATTTAAGGAGTTAAGATTTTTTTGGAAATTCCAATTGAAAAAAGGAGTAGATCTAAATATGATATGAAACTACGTAAATCCATATGAGTGAGAGAATGAATGAATGAGGGATTATGCTAATCTTATTTGGTTGGCTCATTCTTATCCATTGGTTCATTATTGATCCCACCAACCTAAGAGATAAAGCTAATAGAAACTAGTGAATCAATCATTAGACTTGGCAACATAGATCAATTAGCTCACTACAATAGCATCTACTTATAATAAGATAAGAGAGTTTATGACATTAGGACTTTAGCTAAGAAATGATACCAAAGTTACCCTGGTTTTTCCCCATATGATTTCTAACTACATGCGATATTTTTATACTCCACACTATTCTATTTTTATATGCTCTTATATTATAATTGAGATAATATAATGTTCTTATATATTCTTTTATGTATGTATGTATGTATGTATGTATGTATACTATATGTTCTTATATATATAACACAACATATAATACTATATAACTTAAGGCAATGCCTTACTTATTACACCAATTTCTAAGTACTAAATTCTTTATATGACTAGCTTCTACTTTGACAATTCCTGACTCAACTATATGGATGCTAGCAGTGTATGTATAATAAATACACCTAGTAACTTATTAACTTATGGCTTAAGTTCTCAAGTATTTGTCATGTTGGTTCATGTGTGATTACCTTTTCTAGCTTCCATTCTAGACTAGATTGAAACAAATATCAGTTGATTCAATATGCATCATAAGTAGGTAATCTATCTATCTATCTATATGATGCTTTACAATGTATCTTCAAACAACTATATAACTACCTTAAATTACATTTTACTTGAACTAGACATAAACTCCTAGGGTAATAGTGAGGACCCTTAGGTGGATCCTTTGGATCCCAAAGGGAAATGTAGAAGATAAATCTTTCTAAGTTTCCCATGATATAACTTTTCATTACACACCAAAGGAATGAAGTTGAAACATGAACTTGTGAGTGACTCTATCATATAGAAACACACAAAATCTAAATGTGAAACTAGAAGCTGTTGATTAGTGGTATTAGAGACAAGGTTATTTTTATACCTAATACAAAATGAATATAAGCCAGTACTTATAGAAGCATGTCCACCCACATCATTAATGTCATTGAGTGTGTGAAAGTATATGTTGACAAAGTTCATGCTTCAATATCTCTTAGGACTAGCTTAATCAACATTCATAAACCACCTAACCAAAAAGGTTTGCTACTAGATCCAACAAACCAAGTAAGGGATTGCATCATGAAATATTCACATTGGATGAGGACATACATGAAATAGTATCTATGTATCTTTTTAAGATTGATTCAATTGCAGTAGTAATATGCATTTATCCATAACTATCAAGACTAATCATATGCACCAACCAATATGCATGCATGAAAGCTTACTAGTGTTTTCCTACTTGATGATTAAAAGTTCTCATGTACAACATGGTGCACATTATCCCAATTACTTGAATGAGTACACTCATGAAGGAAGGGGAGGAAAGGTGAGTCCAACACTAAAGGCACACAAATAGAAGTGAGCTAACATCTAGTGAATGTATCTAGCACTTAATTCACTAGATAAGATAATTTCCTTTTCTTTTCTAGGTGGATCATAGAGTAATGCCTTTAACTTCCATGATAGCCCCAATAGGCCAAAAAGATTTTGAGCCTAAAAAGAGTCATGAAGAAAATTAATCTATACATTAAAACTATTCGACACATACACTACATTTTTTACTTTTTGGTTGTAAGAAATCAAAAAATTATAACCCAATTTCTAAAAAGTTCTTTTTTCAATTATAGGTGGAATTCCATATTTATTTATTAGTTCTAGTTTTGTATTTCCATTTGGTAGTAATCCTTGCTATGCCTCACAATGAAGATCTTGTAGATATAGATTTTAAGAAAAGCATGATAGCCTTTTGGCATCAACGTCATAAACACCAACTTTGGGTCAATGTCGTAAAGTTAACCCTCTTTGAAAAAATAGTAAACATGATAAATTGTGATTCTGAACAATGTGTGATTATAGGGGGAAATGAACGAAATAAAGCACTTGAAGATACCATTTCCATTTTAGAAAAACTCTCGGCAAATGTAATCTCCAAGGGGGCTCCTACTATGTTCTCTTTTTTTATGCAATAAGTTCAAAACTACAAGGCCAATTTAAATATTCTTTTTTCAAAGAAAAGAAAAGTTTTAAAAGTTGCATAATACTTGATGAGTGGCGAGGTACCCCTACACTCAACCATATGAAATGAGCGTAGCACGCGCGATCCAGTCGAACTCTGCAAACTAAATGCCTACACGCCCCATGGAACACTTGGGGTTAATCATTCGTTGTCTTCCCAGACTTACTTGTTGTTGTCATGATGTATGGTTAAGTAAGTCCAAGGTATATGATTTTTACAGTCTTTTCTATTTTATGTCTTCTATGCTAAGAGCGAAGGGTTGAGAAAACTAACTAACTCTAACAAATGAACTAAGTCTAAATTAACTAGCGTCAGCATCCATTCCCACTTACCGTACACACCCTGAACCGATGCAACCGTGGCTACCAAACGCTAATCGTTGTTGGGATCACCGCGCGTAATGCACGTGCTTGAAGTGGTCGTACTAAGGCACCCAACTACGAGGAAAGGGTTGAGAGAATCTATCTAGCCTACATGCAATGAGTAGCCAATTCCTTGACTAACTGTACACATCTGCCGTGCACGACTACCACTGGGATTACCAAGCGTAGATTCTGGATACGCCACTGGGTTACCAAGTAGTCACACGAGATGCTCATAATCAAGTCGTACTCATACCGCATTCTAGGAAAGCAATAAATAACAATAAATAAAATCCTATTCCATGCACTGCAAGGTTTATCCAATCAAGTTCGTCTTTATTGTCGTACACAACTTGTGTTTAGATACAATGTTGATCGAATAAAGATCCGTTCACTCTAGAACTCCTACTGCAGGCACATGATAAATAATCTATCTCTAGAGTGATCAAACTGCCAAAGTTTCCATACTTCTAGACCAGGATGGGAAATAAGGGGAGTGCCACCTCTTATTTATAGATTTGGTGGCAAACCACGATATCACGTACGCGATATCACAGGGCACAACGCGATATCGAGTACGCGATATCGCATGGGATGTGATATCGCGACCCATGCGATATCGCGTCTCATCATACCCCCATGACTGAATGAAAACTCGTCCTTGAGTTCCTTACAATAATATCAAGAAGGTATGAAATTATTGAGGGGAATGGAACTAATGGGATGACATATGAATAGATCATTATTACAAGACTTTACAAAACTAGTGTTCATGACAACAAGGGTGAACACCTTATTACAATGACATTAGGCCTTTGTTGGTAGCTTGAGAGAAAGAGAGAGATAAAAAGAAGTGTTGTTGCTGCCAATGCCAAGATTGCACCTTTTGTTGTCCATCCATAAGCGTGCCATCGATAGTGCTCCTTGCATAGCTGCTTCCGCACTACTCCATTCCAAGTGTTTGCTCCAGCTCCAGATCCAATCGATTGTTTGTATGATCGCCATCTACACACAGAACACAATATTGTATTAGCAAGTGTAAATGAATCATTATGTAATTAATACCTTGCTTCATTGTAGGTTCATTAGCTAGGTTGTGGTATGGCTGATATGGATCTAGGAATACGTTATTGATGACTATCGAAGGTGTAGGGGTTAGGAAGAAAATCAAAAATTTCAGGGCTAGGAGAAAATCAAAAAAATTAGGCCCCATACCCCCATGACTAATCGCGAACCTCCGGTAGTGTTAGAATGGAGAAAGAAAAGGAGTAAGAAAGATAGGTAAAAAGAGACAACTATGGCATCGATGTAATGAATGTCAAAATGGAAATGAACAAAATAAAATGGATTGCAAAATGTTAAGGGAAAGAATTTAACTAATGCTCTAAAGAGGAGTGTCAGTGGGTCCTCCCCAAAGCAGGCTCATGCCCTTAATGCCCTGACAAACCCACATTCAAAGAGTCCGTAGGCCCTAGGAATGTCATTTGGAACAAGAGTTAAAGTCTTAACTGTAAGAATTTACCAAAAAGAAAATAATGCATCAATCAAAATATATACACTAATGATACAACCAACAATGAGGTGAACCATGGAGAGAAGGATGGAGAGGAGAGAATGGAATGGAATCCCAAGGACAAGGTGGTGTACAACCCCTTGTGTGTTTTATGATTAATGTGACTTGGCAAGTCTCATTCCAACTCCGACCTCAAACCAACCACTTCCAGTGACTTCGCATCAATGCATTCGACTAAACCATCCACTTGGATAACAAGGATGCATCTCCAAAGAGCCACCACCATTCCGACGAAACAAAGGAGAGAATGAGAAGCGAGAAGGGTCTTAGTTAGAGGGAACACTTTTGGTTCCATAACTAGTGCTTGTAGCCCAAGTTTATTTCATCTAAGGGGTGTGCTTTGAATTCTCACTTTTTGCTTTTTTCTCTTTTTTTTTTTTGTGTTTTGTGTTTTTATGCGTGAGAACCACACCATGCAAAGACTTCTTATTTTTATTGTCTTAGCTTCCGAGAGTTGGGATAACATCGGAATGATAAGAAAACTCAAGAAGAAAACATACAAGCACCAAAGAGAATGACCAACACAAAAGCATCAAATTCCCTTGAAGTCACACCCTTTGCAATCCTTGAGTCCTTCCTTAGTTTGAGAAAAACCCAGTCACCAATTTGTTAAAGTTCTTATTAGAAAGGAACTGTACATTTCCAAGCCAAGAGAGACCATAGAACTTGGCAGATGGGTGGATGGAGTGTACTCATTGCCTGCCATATCAAAAGAAACATACCGTAGTATCAACATTGTGACTTAAAGGTAAAAACCAAACATTAGCAATCAATATAAAAATAGTTCATACCATTAATGCGAACACTTATTATGGGACAAATTTACAGGGTGGATCACACACACACACACACCAAAAAGTGGAAAAGTATAACGATGATGTAAAACAAAAACTAGAAAAGTTAGATAAATTTGTAAAACAAAAATGTGTAAAACAAAAACATTGTAAAACAAAAACATTGTAAAACAAAAATGTGTAAAACAAAAATCGGAAAAAAGAACTGAGGGCCCAATATGATCAACATAGGTGGCCATCTCCTCCATGACTGAGTGGAAAGGAAGAGATCCGAAATAATGAGTGCCTGTTTGAATTTCTAATAAGTGCCCAACTTCTCCCAAATGATAATCTTAGATTAAGGGGTGAAAGTTGGCGATGCTCATATTCCAATGTATCTATGCCTTCGTTGTTGGCATGGGTTTCCTCAGTTTGTTCCATGCATATTTTTTTGCTCCTTCTAGTAGCTGTCAACCACAAGGTGTCTACTACTTCTTGTGTGGTTGCTACATACAAGCATCTTTGGTTCAATGTTTCTTGGGCACATCGTTTACATGGAGGCATTTCCTCCATGTCATCACCCGATGAATCACTGTATGTGATGCATGGAACTTTCCTCTTCTCGATCTTTCCACAAATTTTTATCTTAGAGATTTCCAAGGAAAGATTGCGGATCCTAAGGCATGCATCTACTGTACTTAGCCATGCCCTTCCCATTATAATTGGGAAGTCCCCTTCGTTGTTGTTCACTTCGATCATTAGAAAATCAGCTGGGTAAGACCAACCACACACAGTGGTAATGATGTCCTCCACTAATCCCAAGGGAATGGTGATGGACTAGTCTGCCAACTCTAATTGAATGTTGCTCTTCTTAAGTTGGGGTAGGTTCCAGGCGTGATACATCTCTCGTGAAATTAAGTTGACTCTAAAACCTAGGTCAAGAAGAGCCCTATGTGGTTCATTTCCGGTGATCTGTAAATAGATTAAGGGACTCCGAGGGTCAGTTAGTTTCCTGGGAAGGTGGCCTACCTTGATCCAGTCAATTACGGTATGTGTTAACATAACCGTATGCATTAAGCTCTAAGTTTGGATGGAAGGGTGCTCTGAAGTGTTAGATGGTGGAGGAGTGTACATGGCCTCAACCGCTTGTTGTTGCGAGAGTTTATCTGGGCTTTTGGTTCTAAAGTAAGGTCTTCTCTTTTTATAGTTGTCAAAACCAGCAACAGGTTGGATATTTATAGCTCTCATAGTGTGACGTTACTGTGGTTGAGGAGGAAGTTCCCCTTGCATTGTTGGAGCAGGAGGTGTTACGGGAACTACTTGTGGTGGAAGAGGTGCGGATGGATTAGGAAGATGGTGTGGGTATGGAGTATCTCTCGGAGGAGAAGCAGTCCTTCTGAAGTACTCCCAAACTTCGTAGTGACGGTTGAGAGTTGAGTGACTCATAGAGTCACTTG
>MNCI01029946.1:115987-138303 GCA_015680685.1 Gnetum montanum | reverse complement strand
ACTGTCATCGTCTGTGTCAGAATCTACAACCACATCGGAGTTAGTAATTTTTCCCTTACCCTTGTTATGTGCAGGGCCTAAATCTCTCCACTTTTTCTTACCTTTGTCACTACTTTGTTCTACCTTAGGCTCTTCTACAATTTTTAAGACGGTTTCAATCTTAGAGTCTAAGTAACTACATACGTCGTCTACCTTAGCCGCTATTTCTATTGTTAATTTTTGGATCGACAAGGTTTTCCAGTTCACCAACTCTTCAAGTGGTGACTCATCCTCTTTGAAGGGAGGGATCGTGGTTGTACTCTTTCGCACTTTCCCTTTTGCGTAGCTCACCTTCTTCATTTGGTACTTGCTCCAACAAGCTTTGTACTTCATGGGCTCTAAGTTTTGATAATCGCCCTTGGGCATAAGTCCCAAGGGTTCTTCTAGTTTCATGCCTTAGCCCATTCACGATGTGGTGAAGTTGATCCCGCTGAGCATACCCATGGCCCAGGCAGCGATGTAACAATGTGTAATAGCGGGCCATGGCAACATCCAAGGGTTTGTGATAACCTTGCTTCCAGCCTTGGATCTGCTTACGCAAATTGGACACTCTAGAGTACGTTTGATACTTTTCGTTGAATAGTTCTAGCATCGTACTCCACCTCCTGATGGTTTCTGGTTCTAAGGACCAGTACAAGCTCTCTGCTTTTCTGGTGAGTGTCCTTGGGAACAACTTAAGTTTTTGCCACTCATTTTCTATATTCTGCAAGACACAGGCATCGTGGAATGCCTGTAAATGATTTTGCGGATCAGCACTGTATCCCCCTTCAAATCGTGGGATATTATTCATGTCTAATCGTTTGATCTGACTATCCCTTAAATGCCTTGTGGGAATCCTAACTGCCTCCGTTATGTCAAGCATACTTTGGGTTGCGAGTAGGGGCTCATCATGATCATCTCTTTCATGATGCCTGTGATGTCTGCGTTGTTCCCTACTCTCCCTACGTCCTTGTCCTTGTCCTCTCTCTCGACTTTCCCGTCGAGGTCTTTCATCTTTCTTACTTTTATCCTCACCTTTATGTTCATCGTGGCTACACCTAGATGTGGAAGGAGAGGGTGAGTGATGTGAATAAGGGGAAGAAGAAGGAGAACCATCACCATGACGATGTTCTTTTCCTTCTCTTCAGCTGCTACAGCCCCGATCGTGGTGATGATCAAAGTGCCCATCCTTAGCATAAGTGGTTGTTCCCTCTATGAACAATTGGTGTTCATGGGCATTAGAACTAGGGATATGTATCATTGATCATAGATTCTGATACCTAGCCTCCTCACCATCATTAGGAGGGGGAACATCATTTGTTACAGAACCCGTGATAAGGGGTTCCTCATCTCCTATTTTGCTAAGGACGTGCGGGGCTTTGCCCTTCAGAAAAGTTTGTTGACTCTCCTGCCTTAAGTCCCGAATACGTTGGGTATCTATGGGATGATAATCCCTTGTGTCAAAGTCATTCATAACATATTCCGCAAATAGTTCTTGCATGCCAATTTGTGCTAAGGCATGGAAGAGCATGATAGGGACTGATCAATCTGGGGGTAACACGATGTTACCTTGCAAATCTCTCCACTGCAGCTGTTCATCTTGATGGAAAATAAAAGTAAAATTAGGGATATACTCATCAGGATGAGTATATGTCATCTTATATTGTTTAGGACTTGGCTGATTTTGGTTATGTGTTTTATGTTGCCGACTATCTCGTGTATGGTCCTTAGGTGGTGAGTTGCTCTTATGAGAAGAAGGCATGTTTATCGGTGTGCTAAATTTACCGTTATATAATTTTTTATCTTAATTAACCAGAAGGTTCGCTAAGGCTTACAACGATGTGAGTGATATCCCTTGTGTTCTATTTGGTGCATAAACACTTAGTCCCTGGCAACGGCCCCAATGATGAGTGGCGAGGTACCCCTACACTAAACCATACGAAACAAGCATAGCACGTGCGATTCGGTCGAACTCCGCAAACTAAATGCCTACACGCCCCATGGAACATTTGGGGTTAATCATTCGTTGTCTTCTCATACTTACTTGTTGTTGTCATGGTGTATGGTTAAGTAAGTTCGAGGTATATGATTTTTATAGTCTTTTCTGTTTTATGTCTTCTATGCTAAGAGCGAAGGGTTGAGAAAACTAACTAACTCTAACTAATGAACTAAGTCTAAATTAACTAGCATCAGCATCCATTCCCACTTGCCATACACACCCTGAACCGATGCAACCGCGGCTACCAAACGCTAATCGTTGCTGGGATCACCGCGCGTAACACACGTGCTCGAAGTGGTCGTACTGAGGCACATAACTAGGAGGAAAGGGTTGAGAGAATCTATCTAGCCTACGTGCGATGAGTAGCCGATTCCTTGACTAACTGTACACATCTGCTGTGCATGACTCCCACTGGGATTACCAAGCATAGATCCTGGATATGCCACTGGGTTACCAAGTAGTCACACGAGATGCTCGTAATCAAGTCGTACTCATACTGCATGCGATGAGCAGCCGATTCCTTGACTAACCGTACACATCCGTAGATGCTCATAATCAATTCGTACTCATACCGCATTCTAGGAAAGCAATAAATAACAATAAATAAAATTCTATTCCATGCACTGCAAGGTTTATCCAATCAAGTTCGTCTTTATTGCCGTACACAACTTGTGTTCAGGTACAATGTTGTTCGAATAAATATCTGTTCACTTTAGGACTCCTACTGTGGGCACATGGAAAATAATCTATCTCTGGAGTGATCAAACTGCCAGAGTTTCCCTAGTTCTAGACCAAGATGGGAAATAAGGGGAGTGCCACCTCTTATTTATAGATTTGGTGGCGGACCGCGATATTGCGTACGCGATATCGCATGGGATGCGATATCGCGGCCCATGCGATATCGCATCTCATTAATACTTAAGGCCCATCTAGAGGAGTTAAATAGAACTCTAAATCATTTATCCACCAGGCTACTTTTTGAGAAAGGTGCAACTCAACTAGCTCGCAAAGTAGGCCCAATTGTATCAAAAGACTTTCATCTTTTTTTAGGTCTTTTTTTGTCTTCCTTATCAAAATGGCAAGCCCCAAAAGTAGTAACCCATTAGCTCTGAGAAGAAGCAACCAAAGCTACAATGGAATTTTTGCATCTTTCTAAACAATTTCCTCCATGTTAGCTAACAATTTTACCATACTCTACTTAATAATCCCTAATAAACAAAGTGTCATAGTAATTATGCAATGATATTAGTACATGAGGTCAACCAAGTATAGGCACCTTTCACCATTCAGTACTATATACATTGAACCTACCACTCCTACTAATCCAATATACTTGCCTCACCAAAATAATTAGCACATCCTCCTAGGCCTAGGATTGATCACGGTTGATCATCATACTGGAATTTGTCTTCATAATAGGAGTTCAACCATTGGAGAATCCTATCCAAACTTGAGAATCAAGCACCCTCTATAATTTTCCCTCCATTTCACACTTGGTTTCTAAAATGAATCTATTAAAATATTCAACATTTTCTATGATCATTTTTATCTTAGGTGTTTTAGGAATCTTTCCAAATAAATTAAATATTACTATTATATTAATGTCAATTAAAATCAATGTTACTAGCTGTCAATTCAAACTTAGTATTTCCTATTGATCTAGATGATATGATGGGTTAATTATTTTCTTTATTGGATTTAACAATGGTAGCTAAAGAATCTAATGTTAGGTTGGCCATTTTGGTTATTACTTTTAAGTTAAAGGGATCATTGTAGTACAATTTATAAATTGCATTAAGGGTTGAAATGGCTAGCAGCAAACCCTTTTCACCCAATTGACATGAAGAAGGTGTTGCGGTGAGAATCATCGTAATCAAATTCATAACATAAGTTATAAATCCTCAAATTGACATGAAGAAGGTGCTACGGTGAGAATCATTGTAATAAAATTCATAACATAAGTTATGAATCCTCAAATTGACATGAAGAAGGTGTTGCGGTGAGAATGTCTAGCTAACATAAAATTAGCTAGACATTTCATGGCCACCAAATGGCTCAAAGATAAATCCTCAAATTGAAAAAATGTGTATAGATCATTAGGAAAACTAATAATCTAATTTGTATTTTAGTTCAACATAAGTTAAAATTAAGCAGTTAGATTTTATGCAATCGTAAGTAGAGCAAAATAATATGATGTAAAGAAATAGTTTATGTTAGAGTAATATTGCTATCATTACATAGTGTAAAACCTTAGAAAAGGAATCAATCGTGTGAATTGAGAGGAAAGAAAAGCATTTAATAGAATAAAACTAGATTTAAGAAATGATAAATAAGCTTTGCTTCTACATTAGCCAAAACAAAGGTAACAAAATATCCTCATAGTACTAAATAATTGTAAAAGCTAAAGAGTAACTCAAATAACCAAGAAAAGAATCTAGAAGAAGGAAACAACAATCTAAGAGATAAAATTAGGGGATCAGAGGTAGCTAAAAAGGAGCTATATTACCCTAATTTCTATTTGATGTGTATGCTTGATGAAGATCTCAACTAAAAAATAGACACTACTATAGATGAAGAACTAGAAAAGCAGGGAAAGAGGTTGTATCAAATCAATATGTAGATCTAGATCCAATCAAAATCATCATATGTTAGGAGAACAATACAATGGGGATACAATGTGCCAGTAGGGAAAAAGAAAAAGGGGATCAAAAGCTTTGATGTAGCTAAAAGCACTTAGAGATTCTAATGCTCACTAAGAAAATTATTAAAAGTAGTCTTTAGAAAAGCTTTTTTTTTTTCTCTCAGAGTTATAGTTGATGTCTAGCCCTTTATTGATTAGAAGTATGCTCCTATTTATAGACTAGAAATGTCTTGTAGATCAAAAAGAAATGATACATTAGGATCCACAAAATCTTCTAGAAGCTTTTGAATAGGAAAAACAATATACATAGCTATGGAAGATGTCAAAGATGTAGCTAACATAAAAGATTGATGTCAAATGTCAAAAGATAAAAGGATGCTAGACATCAAGACTATCAAAGCTAATGCTAAAACTACAAGATGATGTCGAATGTCAAAACTGAAGCCCAAAAATAAGCAACAAAAAATAATACCATAATTAATATGGAACATCAACTTTGGAACTTTGGAAATGATGACGATAAACAACATGCAAATGATGCAGGACATTGAAACTGGGGTCTTTGGAGATGACTTGAGTTTTTGAAGCTATGAAATGTACCTAAAACTCTACCTTGTGTAGAAAAAGGTAGAGGGTATAACAAAAGGTTTCCTTTTACAACACAAGTGCATATTCCACCCAAAGTTTAGCACTAATCCACATAACCTATTTAACTTTTACATTATGTTATTCTTATTTACTAAGCAATGATAGCATTATTGAAGATCAATAATTTTTTTTTATAGGAATGTGGGTACCATGTTTAGGTCAAATTAGTTAATTCTTCTAAATTACTTAATAAATAAAAGAATATCTACATCTAGCTTCATAATCCTAGTTGACCTCATGTAACTCATTGTAACTCTAAGGTCATTCCCTAGCTAGAGCTCCTAGTGGAAATAGGTAGAGTTTATATGTGTGTCAAATCAAAGGAGAAGATGAAGTGCCCTTACAACATAGAGTATGAATAAAATATGAGCTGCAATGAATCAACTTCCTAATCCCTCTTGATCCAGTGTAATTGGAGTTCAAAGTCTAAAGGCAAGATAACTCCAAGGTCATTCCCTATCTAAAGCCCCTTATACTTGCATAAAAACTACATGATATAACCACAAAAAGTCAATTCCAAGCTCATTCCACATCAATCAAAATGAGTGTTGTTAGTATAGTAAACCTTGTTGAAAGTAGCAATGTTGATAAGACACCTTAAGCTAAGTCTTGTATCATTACATAAAGGTATGAAACTTCTTTGGTGATTTGAACTTCCTCCATCTTAAATCATCTATGGAAAAATAAGTTGATGAAGATAATCCTAACCCAACTGTGCAACATAAATATATTGGGCACCAAAATGTGCTATAACGAGATTTCATGATGGTCAGTTGGGGTGGGTAGCCTAGTCATTAATAAGAGAAGAAATAAGCAATTACCAAACTAACCAATGAATACTTATATTGAGACTGAGATTGATCATAGAGATAGATAGAACTTCTATTTCTATGATTACATGTCATGTCAAATCAACTATACTTTCATATCATGTCAAAACATGCATCCTTTGGATAAGTAAGAAATAACAATGAATGCACTACCTTTAAACAAATCATTATTGATAGTAACCAAAAGAACCAAATCAACTATTGGAAACATATAAGAACTATCAAAAACAACTATCATCACATTAAATAGACTCTCACTAGTTCTCTCTCTACTTGACTAATATCAATATCAATTCTACTCACATTATTTATAACTGCTCACCACTTATACTATACATCCATTTCTTTTTATCTTGAGAATGACTCTTGATTTTGTTATTTTATCAAACCAAAATCTATTTTATTTTTTATTGAACTAAACCTACTAGTGTTACTACACTTTCCTTACTGAATCTCTCTCCTTGAACTTGCCTAACTAAACTTGATAGGCCTAAGTCTTTGGCTTATGCTAGTTTATCATTCAATCACTAGGAGGTTAGATATTACATGAGATGAGTAGGAACATATGGGAAAGATAATGGTTAAACACTTTATACCCTAGGGATACACTAATTCATTGACTTACTTACTCTTAGCCACTTTTTAGATATAATCAATAACTCCAAGCTTGCCCACCATACTTTTCACCTTGCCTCCATCCAATTCTTCATTGACCAATGCCATAACTGTAGCTTCCTAATCTTGAATTTAAGCTCTGTAATACTACACACCCTTATCTAGTCATCCTTAGTAAGGTGGAAGTCTCGTAAATTTCATCTTTTACTTCTTACCTGCTCCTCCCCTTGTAGACTAAATAGCAATAATAATTAGGTGATGTGCACAAAATAGCTACAAAGAATCTTGATCACTTATTCAAGGTTTATTGCATAGATGTCATAATATAAAATGTTGAATTTGAGAAGGTAATTCATTCTACATAGTATATCATACTCTCATAGTCCCTTCTAGATAGCTAGAACTTTATACCATAGAGTTCAATTAGATCATGCATAAATGCTTGTGATTTATATGGTTGGACATAAGGGATTCTTTGCCACTTATCAATAAGTTTGAAAAAAACAAGGTGGAAACTAATCACCATTATAGTGATTATTCATTGTCATTTTAAACACTAATCACTATGCATAGTATCAAATATAACATATGTTTGATAGTTTTCATGGCATCTAAAAATGGGATGTCATACTTGTGATCTCTCATCATGAGTCATGGTTTACTCTTGGTCCTACAACATAGAAAAAAATTGAAAACTGAATAAACTATTAGTTGACCATGAGTCATGATGAGGTTGTTGTGGCTACTTTGAACCCCTTATACTTCAAATTTGCAATACCACGAGTCCATAATAGGTTGTGATGGTCAAAGAAAACTAGAGCATGAGTAATGATCAAGAACAAATTCTATAAATACTTATAAAGAGTTGTGGTGAGATCATGGTTTGAGAAAAAATAGAGAAATGGTTGAAATAAGCACTTTGAATGAAATTTAGGGTTATTTTGGATCTTGAGTCATACAAATTAGATCAAATCCATACTGCCTAGCCTCCTTACAAAATAAATGTATTATCAAAGTTAACAAAAATATCAATTCTTATGAGAGGTTGGCTAAGATGTGCAACATGCAAGAAACATAAACAACATGCAAAATCATTTAAATATTGATCAATTAACATTTGAAACATGAGTGGACTAAGACATAAACATAGGAATTTATCTTCATAGGATTATAGGGCTTGGACAAAGCTCATACGACATTGAAAATAAGCTTATGACATTAAATTAAAAGGATGGGTATTAGACTCTCCTTTAAGCACAAACATGAACATGAAAATTAGAAGGAAATGACATGCATTGGATGATTAGGAGTGAATCTCTTCAAATATGAACATAAACCTATCTTATGCTCACTCACTTCACCAACATAAACATGAAGAAGCATGTCATTCACTTCAAAATTTGTGAGAAACCCAAAGCATGTGAGAACTATGGAGGAAAATTGAAAGAATGCATGAAATTGAGAGAATTCATGCGATTGGGGTTTGATGAATCGTGTTTAGATATTTTCTGATATCATATATGCGATATTGGTGCCTCAATATTGAATACTCGATATTAGACCCCAAGATGTGATGTCGAATATCCAATATTGTGGGGTATATGCTGGCCTATAAATATAGCACTTGGGCACAAGAGTTTCATATGGTCTTTGTCATAGAGTAATGAAGTTCTTGCAATGTAGCCATTCTAGAGTTAGAATATTTCTGAGTGCTCGTAGTAGGAGTCTGAGTGTGTCTGGATCTTTGTTCGAGCACTGATGTACCTTAGCATAGCAGTGTAATGGAAATAAAGATGAGCCCTTTTGATAATCCTTGTAACACTAATATTAGATTAATGTTACCTTTAATGCATTTAATATTCATGCACTTTACCTTAATGCACTTTAATTAACCAATTAATTTCTAGTTGTTAATGAACATAAGCACAACCACTTTGAGCATACGTGTAGCACTTGGTAACCAAGAAATGCTTAACGTTTGGTAACCCAGTAGCGTTATATGCATTCATGATGTGTCTAGAGAGTGGGAATGGGTACTTGTATTAGGCTAGCTAGTCAGTAGATTAATTAGATATTAAATTGCTCTATCTTTCATTCTTGTTCTTAATCCTTGACAAATAAAATATAAAAAAATAAAAATCATGTGCCTTGATTATACTTAATCATACAATTAAACTCCACAAGTATAGTTGAGAAGACAATGATTGTCATGATTAGATTCCATGTCTTAGAACTAGTGTACTTGAGAACTTAAGGTCTATTGAATTTGACCAGATCATGTGTAAATGCTTGTGATTCGTATGGTTGGGCATAGGGGTACCTCATTGGTGCGATTGCTGAGGACCTTTAGTTGTTACATGTGCTATCTAAGACTTAGTGGAAATTATTTAAGATCACTGGAATGAACCTTAGAGTCATATCATATCTTAAGATTACTACAACAATTTTCAAACACACATTGCATTTCTTATTATCTAACACAATATGTCTTCTTCTCACAGGATCAATTCTTTGCCCAAGTCTAATGGAATGAATCAACAAGTGTCTCAACAATATCGAGTGGTATATGCTCATCCTGATGAGTATGTACCCAACTTCACCTTCATCCTGCACCAAGATGAACTACTGCAATGGTGTGACATGGTGGGCAACATTGTGTTGTCACTAGATCAGGTTGTTCCTGCGATGCTCCACCAAACTCTTGTACATTTGGACCTCCAAGAATTTCATGGTAAGTACATTGTGCAAGATACTAATGTTAGGGATTATCATCCCACAGATGCACAATGTCTAAGGGATCACCAATTAGAGCAACGCTACGAATCTACGAAGGGAAAGTGGTTCATTGATTCCCTGTACTCACCATACCAAAAGGATGGTGGAGAACACTTCTCTGGGGATTTTTCATTTAGTGAAAATCTTCTTTTTGACTTTAGTGAAGGAGGTCAAGACCAGAACCTGCAATTCACAATCCATAATCTGGGTTTTGACAAGACTGGATCCAATGACAATGGGGGATTAAAGGAGGCAAGTCATGGTAGGGATGCAGAAAAGAAACAAGATCATGATCATGGTCGTGATCACCAAAGAGGGGGTAGTAGGTACCATGATGATGCTAGTCCTCCTTCCTCTTTACCTTCATCATCACCTTTCTCTTCTGGCTCTGATCACAATCGTAGGAGGCACAACCATGATGGAGGTGATCAAGACCAAAATAATCAAAGGGATCATTGAGCAAGTCAAGACCAAGGGCACGGGTGGTCAAGAGAGATCCACTACCATGAACAAAGGGATATCAAAGGACATTGTAGGCACAAAAATTAGGGCCTTGATGAGCCTTTGCTTACTACCTAAAGTATCCTAAACATTGTAGAGGTAGTAAGATTCCCACAAGGCACATAAAGTATAGTAAGATCAAGAGGTTGGACATGAAAAATATCCCTAGCTTCGAAGGGGGATATAACTCAGATCTATAGAACCATCTCCAAGCTTTTCAAGATGCATGTGCCTTGCCAAATATAGAAAATGAGTGGAAAAAACTTAAGTTGTTTCCCAAGACACTCATTAAAGAAGCAAAGGACTGGTACTAGTCCTTAGAATCAGAATCTATCAAATGATGGAGTACAATGCTTGAATTCTTCAATGACAAATATCAAACATACTCTCGAGTATCCAACTTAAGGAGGCAAATCCAAGGATGGAAACAAGGGACACATAAATCCTTTGATGCCACCATCGGTTGATACTATTCCTTATTGCACAAATGTCCTAGCCACGGTTATTCTCAATTGGATCAACTTCACTACATCATAGATAGGCTCCGATCAGAAATAAGGAGAACTCTTGGCATATATTCCCAAGGGCAACTGTCAAAATTAAGTGCCCATTATATCCAAAGATCAACTCAATAAGTAGTGAAAGAAGAAGGAGAGTTGAGGAAGCGAGAAAGTGTAGAGGAATACAATCTTGATCCTTCCATTCACAAGAGGAAGGCTTGATTTTGTGATAGTAAGGAAGAATCATCACTTAATTAGGTGATGAATAGGTAAATCTTACCACTTTAAAAGTTTCACTTGAAATTATGGCCAAGGTTGATCAATTATGGGACTCCATGGATAGTAGATTTCAAGTTGTTCTAAAAATTGCTAAAGAGTCCAAAGAATAAGGTCATGATTATGAGCATAGGAGGTGTAACGAAGCTAAAGAGGCCTATCAAAGAGGTAAGGGCAAGATTGCTACAATAAACGAAGTTGTGGGAACCGAATCAGATGATGAAGGTGGATGTGACATCTGCCATTATGAACATCCTAAGGGATGTTGTCCTATTGTATCCACTTACAGGAGTCTAGGATGTATGCCCTAAATCCATGTCTAGCACAAAGGTAAACATTTAAAAGATTGTCTTATTGTTAAGGCAATTCTAGGTTGTTCCACTAGCAACACTAGTATTATCCAAGTGGAACTCCACCGCAACCATATGAGTAATATTAATAGTGGCAGCAACCCTTATAGACAACCTAATCCATATGGGTACTATGTTTAGCAACCCTTGTCTTCATGTGACTTTGCCAGTCATGTTTCTACCTTCCAACATCACTATTACCCTCCTAATTATTATTGAACTCATTCTCCATGTGCAAGGAGGGATACCACCTTTTATCCTTATCCTTCTCCTGTTCATGCACATCTTCCTCCACCCTCAACACAACTACCACCTACTCCATTTATGCAAGGTGAACTCCCAACTCAACCACAACAACGTAATGCCACTAGGGCTGTTAATCTATAACCAATTCATCAATAGAGTGGTTTGAACACTTGATCTAAGAAAAGACCTTTCTTTCGATCCAACAGTCCTCCTAAGCCCATGCATACACCTGATGAGTGGTGAGGTACCCCTACACTCAACCATACGAAATGAGCGTAGCACGCGCGATCTGGTCGAACTCTGTAGACTAAATGCCTAAACGCCCCATGGAACACTTTGGGTTAATCATTCGTTGTCTTCCCAAACTTACTTGTTGTTGTCATGATGTATGGTTAAGTAAGTCCAAGGTATATGATTTTTATGTTCTTTTATGGTTTTTCTCCTATGCTAAAGGGTGAAGGGTTGAGAGAGCTAACTAACTTTAACTAAGGACCTAAGTCTAAATTAACTAGCGTTAGCATCCGTTCCCACTTACTGTACACACCCTGAACTATGCAACTGTGGCTACCAAATGCTAATCGTTACTGGGATCACCACACGTAACGCACGTGCTCGAAGTGGTCGTACTAAGGCACTTAACTAGCCTAAACGTGATGAGCAGCCGATTCCTTGACTAGTCGTACACACCCATAGATGCTCGTAATCAAGTTGTACTCATCCCGCGTTCTAGGAGTTGAGGGTGAGAGAGACTAATCGCGATGAGTAGCCGATTCCTTGGTTAGCTGTACACATTCGTCAATGCTTGTAACCAAGTCGTACTCATCCCGCGCTAATGCAAGTAATAAATAACATGAAGGAAATAACAAATAATAAATCCTATTCCATGCACTGCAAGGTTTATCCACAAAGCTCGTCTTTATTACCGTACACAACTTGCGTTCAGGTACAAAGCTACTCGAATAAAGATCCGTTCACTTGGGGACTCCTACTACGAGCACATGGAAAATATTCTATCTCTGGAGTGATCAAACTACTAGAGTTTCCCTACTTTAAGCCTAGGATGAGAAATGAGGAGAGTGCCGCCTCTTATTTATAGATTTGGCGGCAGACCACGATATCGCGTACGGGATATCGCAGGGGACGACGCGATATCGCGGCCCATGTGATATCGCGTCTCATCAACACCTATGGTTGGCAACCTTGTTTCTTCATCTTCCTCTATATCAAATTCCTTTGAGTCCCCTTCAAACCAAATCCCATCTTGAATTCACACTATTATGTTGACTCATGTTGTATTTGATTGGATTTAGGTTGGCAACCTTCCTAGGAAATTAGATAAAAGGGGAAGTCATCTAATTTATTTATAGACTACTAGGAACAAATCATCTAAGGCTCTCCTTGATTCAAGTTCTGATGTCAACTTGATTTCTCATGAAATGTATACTACATGAAACCTACCCCTTCTAAAGAAGAGAAATATCATATTAGAATTAGTAGAGTAATCCATCATTATTCCATTGGGACTGGTGGAAGACATTGCGACCACTATCTTTGGGTGGTCTTATCCTACTAATTTCCTAGTAATCAAGTTAGAGAGTTACAAAGGAGACTTCCCAATCATCATGGAAAGGGCATGGCTAAACACTGCTGATGCAAAAATGGGCATCAAAGATCTTTCCCTAGAAATATCTAAAGAAAATGCATTTGGAAAGATTGAGAAGAAGCGAGTTCCATGCATTGTGTATAGCGATACAAGGTGCAATTATGTGCAGAACCTTTGGTCTGTTAAATGAACATCCATCTCTGCATGCAATTAGTGTGCACCAGAAGCTAATATTCAAAGGTCTCTATATGCAGTAGCAACAAAACAAGAGGGCACCCAATGGCTGACCGCTAATCCTAAAAGCAGCATACTTTGCATGGAACTAGCTAGGAGCCTAACGTGCATGTATGTCATATGCATGGATGAACTAGAGCAAGTTCATCACCAACTCTCTGATACTGCAAATGATGATACCTATTGGGAAGAGCTAGAAATTTCTAAAAATTTTAAGCAAGAGCCCTTGAATTAAAAACTCTACCTACTAGCATGGAATATGTGTTCTTAAAAAATGCAAATCCAGTAATAATCAATGTTAATCTTGCTTCAAAATAGAAATAGATGTTGTTAAATGTGGTTGAAAAATGGTTAGAAGCCTTTTCTTGGTCATATCTTGAACTCACAAGGATTGATCTTAGGATATGCTAGCATCATATCTATACTAATCCAACTATGAAGCTAAAGAGACAACAACAAAGGTAATTCAAATCCAAATTGAAGTAAATCATTATGAAGGAAATTGAACAACTCCTCAAGGTGGGGTTTATCTATCCCATTGTAGATAGTGAGTGGGTTAGTCCACTTGTGATTCTGCCAAAGAAAGGTGGCAAGTGGTGGGTCTACATCGATTTTTGGCTGCTGAATATGGCAATATTTAAGGATCATTTTCCATTTCCATTTGTTGATTAGGTGTTTGACACAATATCTAGGCATTGCTACTATAGTTTTCTGGATGGTTACAGTGGCTATAACTAAATCTAGATAGCACAAAAGGACTAGGACAAAACAACATTCATGAGTTCCTAGGGGACTTTTGCATATTGCAATATGCCTTTTGGTTTGTGCAATGCCCCTACTACTTTCCAATGCCTAGTCCTAAGCATTTTTCAATAGCAAATTGGTAGCAATATGGAAGTCTTCATGGATGACTTCTCCACCTATGGAGCTACATGTGACCAGGCCTTGGACCACCTTAAGCAAGTACTAAAAAGATGTGTTAAAACCAACTTGCAGCTCAATTGGCAAAAGATTCATCTAATGGTCCAAGAGGGCACTGTATTGGGGTATTGAATCTCACAAGCAAGAATTGAGGTAGACCCTAAAAAAGTAAGGATCATCCAAGGAATTACCCACCAACCAGAAACCATCAAAGATGTTTAGTCATTCCTTAGACATATTGGCTACTATCAATGATTCATAGAAAATTTTTCTAAGATTGCAAAACAGTTGATTGAGTTGACAAAGAAAGATGCTCCATTTGTTTGGACCAATGAATGTGAAGAAGCATTCCAAAAATTGAAGGAGAAACTTGTAGAAACTCCAATTCTACAAGCATCCAACTAGTCTCAACCATTTCATGTTACAATGAATGCATAAAATTATGCCTTGGGAGCTATGCTTATGCAAATGGATGATAAGAAATGTCCAAACTACATCCACTGCACAAGCTAAAGCATTATGGGTGTACAACTAAACTACACCATCACAAAAAAGGAATTAATGGCAATGGTAGTTGCTCTAAAGAAGTTCATGCACTATGTGCTTGGATACAAAGTGTTTTTACATGTACACCACAATGCCATTTGCTTCCTAATGAAGTGCCTCTTGTGTTAGTCCTAGGCGGTGAAGTACTTTTATGCGAAGAAGAAGACATCTTGTCTTATTCAATGTGCAATGTACCGTTGTCTTGTCTTCTTTGATTAACCCTAAGGATTCATTCTAACATTCCAATGATATGAATGATTTCCTATGTTCTACATAGCACACACACAACTAAGTCCCTGGCAATGATGCCAATGATGAGTGGTGAGGTACCCGTACACTCAATCATACGAATACAAGCGTTTCACGCACGATCCAGTCGAACTCCAAGGACTAAGTGCCTACACGCCTTAATGGAACACTCAGGGTTAATTAATCATTGTCTTCCCAAACTTACTTGTATTGTCATGGTTGTATGATTAAGTAAGCTTAAGGTATATGATTTTTATAGCTTTTTTCTTTTTTAATGTCTTCTGCTAATAAAGGAGAGGGAGAGAGAACTAAGTGGCTAATTTATCTTAACTATTCATTAACTAGTTTCTAAATGTTCCTAACACCAGTATCCACTCCCACTTGCCGTACGCATCCTGAACCAGTGCAACACTACTGGGATTACCAAACGCTAATCGTTACTGGGTTACCAAGCGCTACACGCATGCTTGAAGCGGTCGTACTGAGTGTACTTAACTAAGAGGATCGAAGGTTGAGAGAGATATTAATTCACTAGGAAAGCATTAAACATTCAACAATAATTAATTACTAATTATCTTAACCTGTATGCTGCAAGGTTTATCATAAAGTTTGTCTTTATTGCCATACACAAATGTGTGCTCAGGTACAAATTGCTCGAATAAAGATTCGTTCACTCTATGACTCCTACTGCGGGCACACAGAAATAATTCTAACTCTAGAATGACTAAACTACAAGAATCTGGCTAAGGGTCAAAGTCTAACTATCCTGGAACAAAGGGTGTTGCCTCTTATTTATGGAAGATGAGGAAAGACGCGATATCACATATGTGATATCACATGGCGAATGCGATATCACGTACGTGATATCGCAGCTCATCATACCCCCATGACTGAATGAAAACTCATCCTTGAGTTCCTTACAAAATATTGAGAAGGTATGGGATTATTAACTTGAATGACAAGTAATGGTGAATGGGGTGACGTGTGAATGGATCAACATTACAATACATGGCAACATTAGTGTTCATGACCACAAGAGTGAACACTATACACATTTGACATCCAGCCTTATTTGGCAGCTGAGAGAGAAGAGAGAGAGAAAAAAGGAGAAGATGTGTTACTGCCAATGACAAGATTGTGCCTTCCGTTGTTTATCCATGAGCGCACAATCAATCTTATTCCTTGCACAACTGTTCTAGCAACAATCCATCCTGAGTGTTTCCTCCAGGTCTAGTCCATTGCTGCATGATTGCCATCTGCACACACAACACAGTCACATATGAGCATGGATAAGTAAATCACCATACAGTTGATACCTTGCTTCGGTGTAAGGTCCATTGGCTAAGTTATGATATGGCCAATACAAATTCTACAGATATAACACTAGTGACTACCCAAGGTGTCGGGGTTAGGAAAAATTGAAAAAAATTGGACCAAGGCCCCCATGACTAAGAGCGATCCTCCAGTAGCAATAGAATGGAAAAAGATAAGGAATAAGAAAGATGGAGAAAAATAAACAACGAAAACACCGATAAAATGGATGTCAGAGGTGGAAATAAACAAATCAAATGTTGATTGCGGAAATGTTTAAAGGAAAGAAGTTAACTAATGCACCAAATAGGAATGCCAGTGGGTCCTCCCCAAAGCAGGCTCATGCCCTTTATGCCCTGACAAACCCACATTCAAAGAGTCTGTAGGCTCTGGAAATGTCATTTAGGAGCAAGAGCTAAAGACTTAACCCCAAGAATTCACCAAAGAGAAAACAATGCATCAACCAAAATATAGATTATTAATACAACCAGCAATGAGGTGAAAATGGAGAAAGAATGATGGGAAGAAGAGAATGGAACGAAGTCCCAAGAACAAGGTGGTGTATAGTCCCCTATGTATTTATGGTTAATGTGACTGAGTAGATCTCATTCCAAATCCAGCCTCAAACAATCCACATCTAGTGACTTTGCATTAATACACTTGGCCAATCCATCCACTTGAAGTAACAAGAATACTTCTGCCAAAGAGTCACTTCCATTCCGAGGAAATGAGAAAGGGAAAAATAGGAAGCGATAAAGGGCCTTAGTTAGAGGGAACATGTTTGTTTAGTTCCATAACCAGTGCTTGTAGCCTAGATGATTATTTTTTCTAAGGGGTGTGCTTTAAATTCTCACTGTTTTTTTTTTTTTTTTTTGCATGAGAACCACACCTTATTTTTTATTAGCTCAGCTTCCCGATAATGGAGCAATGTTGGAATGGTAAGGAAAAATCAAGAAGAAAACATCAAAGCACCCCAAGAGAATGGCCAGCACAAATGCATCAAATCCCCTTGAAGTCACACCCTTTTCAGTCCTTGAGTCCTTCCTTGGTTTGAGAAATGCCCAGTCACCAATTCATTCATAATTTTATTATTAAAGAAAAGAACCATACAATTCCAAGCCAAGAGAGACCATAGAAATTCATGAATGCATGGATGCCATGGACTCATTGCCTATTATATCAAAAGAACCATACCTTAGTGTCAACATTATAACTCAAGGATAAAAAACCAAACATTAGCAATCAATAGAATATAGTTCATACCACCATCAGGAGCACTTATTAGGTAACGAATCTAACAAAACAAAAACAAAAACAAAGACAAAAACAAGAATAACAACAACAAAAACAAAAACAAAAAATAAAAACAAACGAAACAAACAATCACACAAAGAAATGAAAAAGTATAAACGATGTTGCAAAACAAAAATAAGAAAAGTTAAAGAAATTTGTAAAACAAAAACTTAAAAAGGAACTAAGGGCCTCAATTGGTTAGCAGAGGTGGCCATCTCCCCCATGATTGAGTTGGAAGGAGGAGATCTGAAATAATGAGCAGGGTTGTCCCTTCTCAAAGTACTATGTGCACTGACCATTCTAAATTCATCGAAAGGTTTGATCTGTTGCATATTGACTAATAGTCTCTTATTAGGGCTTTTAGATTTGTATATGGTCATGGCCCCTGAAGGAAAGGTTGTATGAATAATGTAAGGTCGTTTCCATAGTGTTTGAAATTTTGTGCTTTGTAGCACATGTGTGGGGTTCCAATAGAGAACCTTATCTCCTAGTTGATACTTAACCTTTTGAATCTTCAAGTCATGACGTTGCTTGTTATATGCATTGTGCAACTCATTTGATGATAGGGTAGCTAATCAGTTTTTGTCTAGCAGGTTTAAAGTTGCCAACCTTTGTTTTTGTGCTAGATCAAGCTCGAGGTGGAGGTCACAAGCCGTTGATAGTGTACGGAGCTCGGTTTGAATTGGAAGTGTTGGAAGCTTTCCGTACACTAACTCATAAGGAAAGTAGCCTATAGGGAGTTTCCAAGTGAAGTGGTATGCCCAAAGAGCATCATTCAGTTTAGTGCTCCAATCTCGCCTATACTTGCTAATTGTCCTTGTTAATATTTTAGTGATCTCCCTGTTGGTGACCTCAGCTTGTCTGTTAGCTTGGGGGTGATAAGGTGTAGTTAATTTATGTTCGACCCCTAAGCGTTGCATTAACTTCTGAAAAGTTGCACCTATGAAATGTGTTCCATTATTCAAAATAAGTGCACATGGCACACTAAACCTATTTATGATTTGTTGTTGCACAAATCGTGTAGTTGAAGATGATGTGCAATCTGTAACAGCAGCTACTTCAGCTCATTTTGTTAGATAGTCTATGGCAACTACAATGTAAGCTTTTCCATTGGACATTGGTGAAATGGGCCCCATTAAGTCTATTCCCCAAATGTCGAAGGGTTCTAACGGTTGAATCCATTGTTGCAGACCCTCCATTCTAGCAGTCATTCCCCCATCATGTTGACAATGCTCACAAGATCAGACAAATTGATGGGCATCCCGAAATAATGTTGGCCAGTAATATCCTGCAAGCAGGATCTTAATAGTCATTCATCTCCCCGCATAGTGACCCCCACAAGGACCCTTACGAGCATCTTGGAGAACTCTCAATTGCTCTACCTTGGGCACGCACCATTGAACCAAGCCATCAGGACACACTTTGTAAAGTTGCATATTGATCTCCATGAAGTACTTGGCTCTATGAAGAAACTGTTTTTTCTTCCTAAAGTCTAGCTCCTATGGTGTTTGTTGGGTTTGTTGGGTGAGGAGATAGGTGAGAATGCTACTATACTAGTTCATCTCCATGGGTTGGTTATTTACTACACCAGCAAAGAGGGCTTCATCAGGAAAATGATCAGACATTACATATTCATCTTCTTTGTTGTCCTAGCACAATCGAGATAAATGATCTGCAACTATATTGTTGGTGCCTTTTTGATCAACCATCATTAGATCGAACTCCTATGGGATTACCAACCATCGTATAATACGAGGGCTAACCGTTGGCTTGTTCATGAGGAACCAGATTGCATTATGATCTGTGTGGATGAACACTTTGTAACCTAACATATAGTGCCTAAACTTATCCAGTGCAAACACTACAGCCATTAACTCTTTCTCTGTAGTTGTGTAGTTAAGTTGTGCATCGGCGATACTCCTACTTGCATAGTGGATGTAGTAAGGATGTTTTTGGCCATCTAACTATGTGAGTACGGCTCCTAAAGCATAATTGGATGCATCAGTCATTATATGGAATGGTCTGGACCAGTCAGGAGCTTGTAGAATGGGAGTTTCTACAAGTTTTTTTTTCAGAGTTTGAAATGCTCGTTCACATTCCCTGGTCCACTCAAATGGTACGTCCTTCTTTGTTAGCTCTACCAACAGTTTGAAAATCTTGGAGAAGTTCTCAATGAATCTCCTATAGTAGCTAGTGTGTCCAAGGAATGATTGAATGTCTTTGGCAGTTTCTGGTTGCCAAGTGATTCCTTGGATGACCCTAATTTTATCTGGGTCTACCTCTATTCCTATGTGTGAAACCTTATGCCCAAGTACTACGCCTTCTTGGACCATCAAATGGCTTTTCTACTAGTTGAGCCTTAAATTAGTTTCTACGCATCTTTTCAGCACTTACTCTAATCGGTCCAAGGCTTGATCAAAACTTGTTCCATAGGTGGAGAAGTCATCCATAAAGACTTCTACTCTATTCCCTATCTATTTTTGGAATATGCTTAGAACTAGGAATTGAAACATGGCAAGAGCATTGCACAAGCCAAATGGCATTTTTTTATATGCAAACGTTCCCCAAGGACTGGTGAACGTTGTCTTGGCTTGGTCTTCTGGGGCTATCCGTATTTGGTTGTATCCACTATAGCCATCCAGAAAACTGTAATAGTGATGCCCTGCTATGGTGTCTAAGACTTGGTTAACAAATGGCAGCAGAAAGTGATCCTTAAATGTTGCCATGTTTAGAAACCTAAAATCTATGCACACCCTCCATTTGCCTCCCTTTTTAGGCATGATCACCAAAGGGCTAACCCATTCGCCATCAGCAATGGGATATATGAACCCAGCCTTAAGAAGCTATTCTATTTCTTCTTTTACTACTTGCTTCAATTTCGGGTTCAATCACCTCTGTGGTTGTTTTTGAGGTTTCATGGAGGGGTCAGTGTAAATCCTATGTCATCATATCCTAGGATCTATTCCAGTTAATTCGCGATATGACCAGGCAAAGGCTTATGACCACTTGTTTATTACTTTCAGTAGTCTTTCTTTTTGTTTGGAAGCAAGTCTTGCATTGATGATTACCGATTTTCCATTTTCGAGGGTCATATATTCCAAACTAGTGGGCAATGGTTTCAAATCTAAGGGCTCTTGTTTAAATTTTTCAGGAATTTCCATCTTCCCCTAGTTGATGTTTTCAAGGTTAAGGCTTGGAAATTGGCAGCGGACTTGCTCTAGTGCATCTATACTTTCGATGTAAGCGCTAGTTATTCCCTCAATTAGTTCCATGCACGTTAGTGAGTTGCTCTCTTGATTAGCCATCAACCACTGGGTGTCTTCTTGTCATGTGGCTGCTGCATACAGGCACTTCTGTATATTAATGTCTTTTGCACACCGATTGCATGCAGGCAATGCTAAACTTTCCATAACCCATGATCTCTGCATGCAATTGCACCCTGTATCACTGTATGTGATGCATGGAACCTTCTTCTTCTTGATCTTTCCAAAAGTATTCTTCTTAGATATTTCAAGGGAAAGATTGCGAATTCCTAGGTGTGCATCTATAGTACTTAGCCATGCCCTTCCCATTATTATTGGGAAGTCCCCTTTATCGTTGTTCACTTGTATCACCAGGAAATTAGCTGGGTACGACCACCCACACACAGTGGTAACGATGTCCTCCACCAATCCCAAGGGAACAGTGATGGATTAGTCAGCCAGCTATAGGCGAATATTACTCTTCCTTAATGGAGGCAGGTTCCAGGCTTTGTACATTTCTTATGATATTAAGTTGACTCCAGAACCTAAATCCAGAAGAGCTTTCTAGCCTAAGTCGTACTTATCACACGTTCTAGCCTAGCAATGAGTAGCCGATTCCTTGACTAGCCATACACATTGGACTACCACTGGGATTACCAAGCGCAGAATCCTAGAATACGCTACTGGGTTAACAAGCAGCCAATGCTCGTAATCAAGTCGTACTCATGCGTTGCGACAAGCAGTCGATTCCTTGACTAGCCGTACACGTCCGTAGACGCTCGTAATCAAGTCGTACTTGTGCACACTAGGAAAGCAGTAAATAAACAATAATAAATGAAACCACGTGCTGCAAGGTTTATCCAATGAAGTTCGTCTTTATTACCGTACACAACTTGGGTTCAGGTTACAAGCTGCTCAAATAAAGAGCCGTTCACTCTAGGACTCCTACAGTGGGCACAGGGGAAAAATTCTAACTCTGGAGTGATCAATCTGCCAAAGCTTCGCTACTTCTAGCCAGGATTGGGAAATGAGTGGAGTGCCACTTCTTATTTATAGATATGGTGGCGAACCGCGATATCGCGTAGGCGATATCGCAGGGGAAGATGCGATATCGCGGCACATGCAGGTCGCGTCTCATCATACCCCCATGACTGAATGAAAACTCGTCCTCGACTTCCTTACAATGATATCAGGTAGGTATGGGATTATTAGGGGAAATGGAACTAATGGGATGACATGTGAACGGTCTTTATTACAAGACTTGACAAAATCGGTGTTCATGACAACAAGGGTGAACACCTTATTACAATGACATCAGGCCATAGTTGGCAGCTGAGAGAAAAGAGGAGAGAGAATAGAAGAGAAGAAGAAAGAAGAGTCTTGTTGCTGCCAATGCCTAGATTGCGCCTTCCGTTGTTCACTCGTAAGTGCATTATCAATTCTTCTCCTTGCATAGCGGCTTCGATGCTGCTCCACTCCAAGTGTTTGCTCCAGATCCATTCCGTTGTTGTATGATGG
>MNCI01029946.1:50668-114755 GCA_015680685.1 Gnetum montanum | reverse complement strand
CAAACATTAGCAATCAATGAAAAACAGTTCATCCCATCGGCCCGAACACTTATTGGGTGACGAATTTACATGATGGAACACACACACACACACACACACAAAAAGATAGAAAAATATAACGATGTTGTAAAACAAAAACAAGAAAAGTTAAAGAAATTTGTAAAACAAAAATTAGAAAAGTTAAAGAAATTGTAAAACAAAAATGTGAAAAACAAAAACGTTGTAAAACAAAAATGTGTAAAACAAAAACTGAAAAAGAACTGAGGGCCCCATATGATTAGCATAGGTGGCCATCTCCCCCATGACTGAGTTGTGAGGGAGAGATCCGAAGTAGTGAGCGCCTATTTGAATTTCTAAGCAGTGCCCAACTTCTCCCAAATGATGATCTTAGATTCAGGGGTGGAAGTTGGCGACGCTCACGTTCCAATGTGTCTATGCCACGGTTGTTGGCATGAGTTGCCTCAGTTCGTTCCATGCATATTTGTTTGCCCTTATGAGAAGCTGTCAACCACGGGGTGTCTACTACTTCTTGTGTGGTTGCTACATACAGGCATCTTTGTTGCAGAGTTTCCTGGGCACACCTGTGACATGGAGACATTTCCTCCGTGTCATCACCCGATGAATCACTGTATGTGATGCATGGAACTATCCTCTTCTCGATCTTTCCACATATGTTTATCTTGGAGATTTCCAAGGAAAGATCACGGATCCTAAGGCATGCATCTACTGTGCTTAGCCATGCCCTTCCCATTATAATTGGGAAGTCCCCTTCGTTGTTGTTAACATCGATCACTAGGAAATCCGCTGGGTAGGACCAACCACACACAGTGGTGATAACGTCCTCCACTAAACCCAAGGGAATAGTGATGGACTGGTCTGCCAGCTCTAGTTGGATGTTGCTCTTCTTAAGTTGGGGCAGGTTCCAGGCGTGATACATCTTTCGCGAAATTAAGTTGACTCCGGAACCTGAGTCAAGAAGAGCTCGATGTGGCGCATTCCCAGCGATCTGCAAATGAATAAAGGGACTCCCAGGGTCAGTTAGTTTCCTGGGAAGGTGGCCTACCTTGATCCAGTCAGTTACGGTATGTGTTAGCATAACCGTATGCGTTACATTCCCTTGGACTGAAGGGTGCTCCGAAGTGTTAGTAGTTAGAGGCCTATACATATACCCGTCCGCTTGTTGTTGCGAGAGCCTATCCGGGCTCCTAGTTCTGAAAAAGGGTCTCCTTTTTGTACAGTTATCGCCAGAACTAGTGTCCGGTTGGATATTTACACTCTGAATATTTACAGATCTCGCGGCGTGACGTTGCTGCGGTTGGGTAGGTAATTCCCCTTGCATTGTTGGAGCAGGAGGTGTTATGGGAACTACTTGAGGAAAAGGTGCGGGTGGAGTTAGAGGATGGACAGAATGTGGAATGTCTCCCGGAGGAGAAGGAGTCCTTCTGAAGTACTCCCGAGCGTAGTAGTGACGGCGTGGAGTGTGACTCATAGCGTCACCTGGAGAAACTGGCTGCTGCACATAATAACCATAAGGATCAGGCTGCCGGTAAGGGTATCGATGTGTCGGCTGTGGCATCCCCCATGACTGTGGGTATTGCCACTGCTGATGTTGTTCGATGGGCTGCGGAGGTGTTCCACTTGGATAATACGTCAAGGGTTGGTGGAACTGCCTCGGGTTACCTTGTGGATAAGGTAACCTTCTGGGTGTTTGCCGTTGATTAAGTCTTGGATTTAATGCATACACCCCAGACTCCTGCAGATGTGAGATAATTGGACAACATCCCTTAGGATGGTCATAATAGCAGACCTCACATCCACCGTCATTGTCTGAATCAGAATTTTCAGCCTCATCGGAGTTAGAGATTTTTCCCTTACCCTTGTTATGTGCAGGGTTAAAGTTTCTCCGCATGTTTTTGCTTTTATCACTACTTTGCTCATCCTTAGACTCTTCTACGATTTTCAGGACTGTTTCTATTCGTGAGTCTAAGGAATCCCACATTTGGTCTACCTTAGCCGATACCTCCGTTGTTAACTTTTGGATCGGCACGGTTTTCCTGTTCACCAACTCTTCGAGTGGTGACTCATCCTCCTCATCACAGAATTTCACTCCCTTCTTACGAAGGGAGGGATCACGGTTGTATTCCTCCGCACTTTCTCTTTTCCGTAGCTCACCCTCTTCTTGCGCTACTTGTTCCAACAATACTTCAACTTCATGGGCTCTTAGTTGGGAGAGTCTCCCTTGGGCGTAAGTCCCAAGAGTTCTTCTCGTTTCATTTCGTAGCCCATCCACGAGGTGGCGAAGTTGATCCCGCTTAGCGTACCCATGGCCCGGGCAACGATGTAGCAATGTGTAGTAACGGGCCATGGCAGCATCCAAGGATTCATGAGCTCCTTGTTTCCAGCCTTGGATCTGCTTACGCAAGTTAGACACTCTGGAGTACGTTTGATATTTGTTGTTGAACAATTCAAGCATCGTACTCCACCTCCTGATGGTTTCCGGTTCTAAGGACCGGTACCAGCTTTCTGCTTCTTTAATGAGTGTCCTTGGGAACAACTTGAGTTTCTGCCACTCATTGTCTATGTTCTGCAAGGCACAGGCATCGTGGAATGCCTGTAAATGATGTTGAGGATCAGCGTTGTATCCCCCTTCAAAACGTGGGATATTATTTATGTCCAAACGCTTGATCCTACTGTCTTTTAAATGCCTTGTGGGAATCCTAACTGCCTCTCTAATATCAAGCATACTTCGGGTTGCGAATAGGGGTTCGTCATGATCATCTCTTTCATGACGTCTGTGATGTCTACGTGGTGGTTCCCTATTCTCCCTACGTCCTTGCCCTTGTCCTAACTCCTCTCGACCTTCCTGTCGAGGCATTTCATCTCTTTTACCTTTACTCTCCGCGTTATGCTCATGGTGGCTGCGCCCAGATGTGGAAGGAGAGGGTGAATGATGAGATGAAGGAGAAGAAGAAGGGGATCCATCACCATGGTGATGTTTCTTGCCTTCTCTTCGGCTGCTTCGGCCCCGATCGTTGTGACGATCAACGAGTCCGTCATTAGTGTGAGTAGTTGTTCCTGCCGTGAACAGCTGGTGCTCACGGGGATCAGAGCCTGGAATATGTATCGTTGATCTAAGGCCCTGATGCCTAACCTCTTCACTAGAGTGAGGAGGAGGAACATCATTTTCTAAGAAACCCATCGTGAGGGGTTCCTCTTCTCCTATTTCACTAATGACGTGGGGAACCTTGCCCTTCAGTAGTGAATGTTGGCTCTCCTGCCTTGCATCCCGAATACGTTGGGCATTTGTGGGATGATAATCCCTTGTATCATGGTCATCCAAAACGTATTCTGCGAACAGCTCATGCATGCCAATCTGTACCAAGGCACGGAAAAGCATGTTGGGAGCAGAGCGATCTGGGGGTAACACGATGTTACCTTGCATGTCTCTCCACCGCAGTTGCTCATCTTGATGGAAAACAAAGGTAAAATCTGGCACATACTCATCGGGATGAGTATATGTGACTTTGGATTGTTGAGGACATGGTTGATCGCGGTTATGCGTATGATGCTGACTTTCTCCTGTATTGTCCTTAGGTGAGTTGATTTCATGAGAAGAAGCCATTTCTATTGGTGTGCAGTTTTCACCGTTATTTAATGTTCTTGATTAACTGATTAACCCTAAGGTTCGTTTTAAGCTCACAACGATGTGAGTGATATCCCTTATGTTAAATTGGCGAAAAAACACTTAGTCCCCGGCAACGGCGCCAATGATGAGTGGCGAGGTACCCCTACACTCAACCATACGAATACGAGCGTGCACGCGCGATCCGGTCGAACTCCGCAGACTAAATGCCTTAACACCACAAGAAACACTTGGGGTTAATCGTTCGTTGTCTTCCCAGGCTTGCTTGTAAGTGTCACGGTGTATGGTTAAGCAAGTCTGAGGTATGTGATTTTTTTGGTATTTTTCGGTTTATCTTCTATGCTATCAGAGGAAAGGGTTGAGAAACTAAGCTAACTCTAACTAATGTCCTAAGTCTAAATTAACTAGCGTCAGCATCCGTTCCCACTTACCGGACACACCCTGAACTATGCAACTGTGGCTTACCAAACGCTAATCGTTACTGGGATCACCACACGTAACGCAAGTGCTCGAAGTGGTCGTACTGAGGCACCTATTTAGCTTAAGTGTGATAAGCAGCCGATTCCTTAGCTAGCCGTACACACCCGTGGGTGCTCGTAACTAAGTCGTACTTATCACACGTTCTAGCCTAGCAATGAGTAGCCGATTCCTTGACTAGCCGTACACATTGGACTACCACTGGGATTACCAAGCGCAGAATCCTGGAATACGCTACTGGGTTACCAAGCAGCCAATGCTCGTAATTAAGTCGTACTCATGCGTTGCGACAAGCAACCAATTCCTTAACTAGCCGTACACGTCCGTAGACGCTCGTAATCAAGTCGTACTTGTGCACACTAGGAAAGCAGTAAATAAACAACAATAAATGAAACCACATGTTGCAAGGTTTATCCAATCAAGTTCGTCTTTATTGCTGTACACAACTTGGGTTCAGGTTACAAGCTGCTCGAATAAAGAGTCGTTCACTCTAGGACTCCTACTGCGGGCACATGGGAAAAATTCTAACTCTGGAGTGATCAATCTGCTAGAGCTTCACTACTTCTAGCTAGGATTGGGAAATGAGGGGAGTGCCGCTTCTTATTTATAGATATGGCGGCGGACCGCGATATCGCGTACGCGATATCGCAGGGGAAGACGCGATATCACGGCGGCCGTGATATTGCATACGCGATATCGCGACACATGCAGGTCGCGTCTCATCAGTAATGGAGCTATTGGTGTGAGAGTTGCAGATGGATTTAAAGGATGGTATGTTTTTGAATTATCTTCCCTAGATGAAGGAGTTCTTAATACTCACAAGCTTGGTAGTGTTGTCATGGTGCAACATGACTAACAAAGTCATGTGGAGAGATTGGATGCTGGATGTAGTAGCCATATGGGTTCGGTTGTCGGTAGGGATATTGTTTCCTTGGTGGTGGCATCCCCCATGACTATGGGTATTGCCATTGTTGATCTTGCTCAACGGGTTGTGGTGGAGTTCCACTTGGATAATATGTTGAAGTTTGGTGAAACTTCCTTGGGTTACCTTGGGGTTAAGGTAACCGTTGGGGTGCTTGTCGTTTATTAAGTCATGGGTTGAGTGCATACACCCCAGACACTTGTAGATGTGAGATCACTAGGCAACATCCCTTAGGATGGTCGTATTGGCATATCTCACATCCACCATCATTGTCTGTGTTTGAATCCATAACCTCTTCTATGATGGCCATTTTGCCCTTACCCTTGTTACATGCATTGTCCACTTCTCTCTTTTTCTTTTTGTCACGGTCACTACCTCGCTCCCTAGACTCCTCTACAATTTTGAGAACAGTTTCAAACCTACTATTCAGGGAGTTCCACATTTGGTTTACCTTTTTCGATACTTTTGTTGTTAACTTTTGGAGTGGCAAAGTTTTCCTATTCACCATCTCTTTGAGTGGTGACTCTTCTTCCTCCTCACAAAATCTCACTCCCCTTTTTCGGAGGGAAGGATCTCGATTGCACTCTTCTGCACTTTCTCTCTTTCGTAGCTCACCTTCTTCTTTGGCTACTTGCTCTAACAATTTATGAATTTGATGAGACCTAAGCTCTAATGATCTTCCTTGGGCATACGTCCTAAGGATTCTTCTTGTTTCGTGCCTAAGTCCATCCACGAGATGGTGTAGTTGATCCTGCTGCGAATAACCATGTCCAGGGCAATGATGTAATAGTGTGTAAAAGCAGCCCATGGTAGCATCCAAGGGTTCATGATTTCCTTGCTTCCATCCTTGGATTTGCTTTCGTAGGTTAGACACTCAGGAGTACGTTTGGTGCTTATCATTAAACAATTATAACATTGTACTCCACCTCCGAATGGATTTCGGTTCTAAGAACCGGTACCAGCTTTCAGCTTCTTTCACTAGTGTCCTTGGGAACAACTTCAATTTTTGCCATTCATTTTCTATGTTTTGCAAGGCACATGCATCGTGGAATGCTTGTAAATGATTTTGAGGATCAGCATTATATCCCTCTTCAAATTGTGGGATGTTGTTCATATCTAACCTCTTGATCCTACTATCCTTTTGGTGCCTTGTTGGAACTCTTACAGCCTCCGTTATATCTAACATGCTTCTAGTTGCGAGTAGGGGTTCTTCGTGACCGTCTCATTCATAGTGTCTATGGTGTCGACATGATTCCCTACTCTCCCTTCTTCTATGCCTTGATTCCTTAGAGTGCCCTCGTCCTTGTTCTCGACTGTCTCATCGATGTCTTTCACTTCGTTTTCCTTTATCCTCACGCTTGGTTTCCCTATGACTACATCTGGACACTGAAGTAGAGGGTGAAGGTGACAATGAAGGTGAAGAAGAAGGAGAACCATCGCCATGATGGTGTTTTCTACCTTCTCTTTGGTGGTCTCGACCTTGATCGTGATCACAATCAAAATGTCTGCCCTTATCGTGTGTTCGTGTTCCCTCATTGAACACTTCGTGTTCATGGGTATCAGAACCAAGGTTGTGAACAGTGGAGTGGAGGTTTTGATACATCACCTCATGATCATCATTAGGAGGAGAAACATTGTTTTGTGGGGAACTTGTTGAAGCAGGTTCACCATCCTCAATTTTGCTTAAGATGTGCAGAGTGTTATGGGACCATTTACCCTTCAATGATGTATGGTATCTCTCCTGTCGCAAGTCCCTTTGACGTTGCGCTTCTGTGGGATGATAGTCCCTTGTGTCATGATCGCATGCAATGTATTCTGCATATAAAAGTGGCATGCCTATTCATGTGAGAGCACGAAGGAGCATGTTGGGGACTGATCAGTCTGGAGGCAACACTATGTTACCCTCCAAGTCTCTCCAATGCAGTTGTTCATCTTGGTGGAGAATAAAGGTGAAATTGGGTACATACTCATCAGGATGAATATATACCACAAGAAACTGTTGAGGAATTGGCATATCTTGGTTACATGTATTACACTGCCTACTGTCTCTTGTGTTAGTCCTAGGCGGTGAAGTGCTTTTATGAGAAGAAGAAAACATCTTGTCTTGTTCAGTCAGTGTGCAATGTACCATTGTCTTGTCTTCTTTGATTAACCCTAAGGATTCATTCTAACGTTCCAATGACATGAATGATTTCCTATGTTCTACGCAGCACACAAACAATTAAGTCCCCAGCAATGGCACCAATGATGAGTGGCGAGGTACCCCTACACTCAATCATATGAATACGAGCATTTCACGCACGATCCGGTCAAACTCCAAGGACTAAGTTCTTACTTGTCTTAATGGAACACTCAGGGTTAATCAATTGTTGTCTTCCCAAACTTACTTGTATTATCACACTTGTATGGTTAAGTAAGCTTGAGGTATATGATTTTTATAGCTTTTGTCTTTTTTTATGTCTTCTGCTAATAAAGGAGAGGGAGATAGAACTAAGTGGCTAATTTATCTTAACTATTCATTAACTAGTTTCTAAATGTTCCTAACACCAGTATCCATTCCCACTTGTCGTACGCATCCTAAATTAATGCAACGCTACTGGGATTACTAAACGCTAATCGTTATTGGGTTACCAAGCGCTACATGCATGCTCGAAGTGATCGTACCGAGTGTACTTAACTAAGAGGATCGAAGGTTGAGAGAGATATTAATTCACTAGGAAAGCATTAAACATTCAACAATAATTAATTACTAATTAGCTTAACCTGTATGCTACAAGGTTTATCATAAAGTTCGTCTTTATTGTTGTACACAAATGTGTGCTCAGGTACAAATTGCTTGAATAAAGATCTGTTGACTCTATGACTCCTACTACAGACACACAGAAATAATTCTAACTCTGGAATGAGTAAACTACAAGAATTTGGCTAAGGGTCAAATTCTAACTATCCTGGAACAAAGGGCATCGCCTCCTATTTATAGAAGATGAGGCAAGACGCGATATCGCGTGGCGGATGCGATATCGTGTACGTGATATCGTGGCTCATCATACCTCAATGAACTAAGTTCGAAACATTGCGGGAAGGACCTTACATCATTTATGAAACTTTTTCTTCTAGGGCCATGATGGTTTACAAACCTGAGAGCCTAGACAAGAAATAGCTAGTCAACATACAACAAGTCAAACCTTTCCATGAGCCTAAGCAAGCTAGTACAACCAACACCTCATTGGATGAACAACCACAGTTAATCTTTTGAGATCTCCTCCTATCAACTTAGTCATGGGAAAGATGGTGATCCATGCTAACCATATAAGTGGCTCCTTAGTTTTTCATCTTTTTGTTTTACACTTTATTATCTCTACAACTTTTGTTTTACACTTTATTATTTTTACAACTTTTTGTTTTACAACATCATTTGCACATTTTATTTTTCTTCAATATTTTATAATGTCTTATATATTTTCTTTTATTTGGATATGATTTTCTTATTATGTTTTAATAATGTTGTGCCTTCTTGCCAACTAGGTACAGTGTAATTTAATTAATGTGGGCATGTGCTATCTGGTTATTTGATTATTGGTGTCTAGATTCTAGCTTTGAATCTTGTTATTGATAACTTGGACATGGTTTCTTTTTCTTGCAATAGGTAGTGAGTCCAAAACATCCATCCATCCACACACTCTATGGTTTTCCTTATTCTAGAAATGTGCAATCCCTTTTTCCATTAACAAAAATTTAACAAATTTGTGACCTTGGTGGTTTCTAGATTTGGAAAGGATTCAAAAGTATGAATAAGGTGTGACTTCAAGGGGACTCGGTACTCTTTGTGCCTTTCTACTTGCTTGGGTGCATGTGTGTTTTCATGAATTTCTTACCATTCCATGTCAACCAAAAATAGGAAGTTGAATAAGTCTTTACATGGTGTGGTTTCCATTAAAAAATGATAGAAATTCAAAGCACACCCCTTAGACAAAATACATGGGCTACAAGCACTAGTTATGAAACTAGAAAGACATGTTACCCATGCCTAAAGGTCCCCTCTACCTATGGCCCTTCCTCACATCCTACTTCTCTTTTCTTCTTTAATAAGGAATGGTGGTTGTTTCGTGGAAGCACTCTTGTATCTTAGGGGGGTATACTGGTCTTAGGTTGGCGATGCAAAGTCATTGAATGTGGTTAGTATTGGTCTGGACTAAGGATGGCTTTTATTAGGTCATTTAACCACAAAATTCACAAGGGACTTCATGTGACCTTAATCAGGAACTCCATTCCATACTCTCTCTCATTTGTCTATGCTTTCCATGTCTCACCTCACTACCGGTTTCATGTGCTTATTTGATGTGTCAAAATTCTTAGGTAGTTTCTTAACCTCACTATTGGTTTTCTGTACTTAACCTTTCGTAACCATTAAGCATCCATGAGGCCCATGAACTCCTTGGTTTGAAGTTATGCAAGAATAATAAATGACTTGTGCCTGCTTTAGGGAGGACCCACTTGCATATCTTTTCGTTAGGTTAGTTAAGTTCTTTATCTTTAGACATTCTCACAATCAAATCCTTTTACATACCCCATCAATGACATCCAATTGTGCACACCTTCACAACGTTTTTCAGTGTAATTTCCTTTTTATTGTTGTGAATTCTTAAACCCTCTTTAAGCATTTCATTGCCTTTGGGCTTTTTCAAATTTAATATTGGATCACTTATCCATTTCACTCTATTCTTCAGTTTTTCCTGCTAACACTATTAGAGAAATCAATCTACCCTCATCACAACCTAGCCAAGTGTAACCACTAATGAGATAAGGTACTTAGACACTATATGTTACACATTACACACTAATTTATGATTTTGTTGTGATTGTAGTGAGAAGTGTAGACTACAAGTGGGACTATCTTCACCAAAGGATAAGCAGTAGCACCATGTGACGAGGACTATTCATGCTCGTTGAATCTTCTCCTTTACTCTTCAATTGTTAGAGGAGTTGGATGTCAGCTTTGTCTGGGATGTTTACTTCTTTTGTTATGAACACCCAATTTTGTAAAAGATTGTAACTCTGTACACTTGGGCACTTAGAATTCGTCTATTCCATTTGAGTCAAGTTTGCATGTCAATCAATAATCCCATACTTGCCCAATATTTTGTAAGGAACTTGTTCCTCCTCTTGTTCACTCAAGGATGAGTTTTCATTTAGTCATGGAGATATGATGAATCATGTTTAGATGTGCTCCGATATTGGATATGTGATATTGAAGCCTTGATATCGAATACCCAATATCAAATCCCAAGATGTGATGTCGAATATCCGATATCACGGGGTATACGTTGACCTATAAATATAGCGATTGGGCACACAATTTTCATATAGGTTTTGTCATAGAGTAATGAAGTTCTTACAGTTTAGCCATTCTAGAGTTAGAATATTTCTGAGTGCCTGTAGTAAGAGTCTAAGTGTGTATGAATCTTTGTTCAAGCATTGATGAACCTAAGCACAGTAGTGTGACGAAAATAAAGATGAGCCTTTTTGATCATCCTTATAGCATTGAGAATGGATTAATGTTTCGTTTAATGCATTTAATATTCATGCACTTTACCTTAATGCACTTTAATTAAGCAATTACTTTTTAGTTGTTAATGAACACAAGCATGGTCACTTTGAGCATACGTGTAGCGCTTGTTAACCCAAAAACACTTAACGTTTGGTAACCTAGTAGCGTTATATGTGTTTAGGATGTGTTCAGAGAGTGGGAATAGGTACTTGTGTTAGGCTAGTTAGGCAGTAGATTAAATAGATATTAAATTCATCTA
This sequence comes from Gnetum montanum, assembly GCA_015680685.1. NCBI lineage: Eukaryota > Viridiplantae > Streptophyta > Gnetopsida > Gnetales > Gnetaceae > Gnetum > Gnetum montanum. The sequence continues at coordinate 103,906 of MNCI01029946.1, read as the reverse complement.
GCTTTCATTCCTGTTCTTAATTATAGACAAATAAAATATAAAACAACAAAAATCATGTGCCTCAATTATACTTAACCATACAATTAAGCTCCACAAGTATAGTTGAGAAGACAACGATTATCACGATTAGATTCCATGTCTTAGAACCAGTGTACTCGAGAACTTAAGGTCTATGGAATTCAACCGGATTGTACATGAATGCTTGTGATTCGTATGGTTGGGTGTAGGGGTACCTCACCACTCATTAGGGTTTGAGAGAACTTGAGAGAAGAACTCATAGAAAAGGGTTCACTTGTCAAAGTATGATAATCATCATACATGAATGCAAGAAAATAAAAGAGAGATTGAAGCTACAAGAGCTTCAAACCAAGCACTCAATGCATACACACAAACAAAATGAAGAAAAGAGAGCTTTCATTCAATGCTCAACAAAGCTTGACAAGTTTACAATGAAGCTTTATACTTTTTGCTTGAGAAACTTTAAAGCATGGGCCTCAACATGAAGGCTCTTGGCTTCATGTTGCCATTTTAAAATAGTTACTCTCAATATAACCTTCTCTTTGGTTTGTCTTCAAACAAAACAACACTTATACTACCTAAACTTCAAGGCCAAGACTACAACCTACCAATACTCTTCTCAACATGAAAAAGAAATGATCATGGGGGAGTTAGGAGTCCAAACATTCATTCTTTCTCTAACAACAAAATGTTTAGATTTTTTCCACTTGGGATACACATAGATAAAAACCTTTAGGGATAATCCTTGATTTATGGGTTAGGAAATGGTGTTTTTTAATTAGTTGTTCATTCAAGTAGTAGGCAGCTTGCACTAACTTTTTAAAATTTTAAAATTAGAGTTGCATACCATGGTTATAGGTTATGATTTAAGTTAAAGCACGACCTAACCAACTTAGGAAATATATTAAAAATAAAATAAAAACTACAATTAATTTGAAAGAGAAATTACACATCTTAAAGTCTCAAGAATCCTATTACTTAGTAACCATGTAAATGGTCATCATTAGAAAGCATAATGCTCATCTTGCTAGGCAAGTCCCTATGTTGGTAGAAGGGCAAAAGCTTAACATCATTTGAGTCGCTATGCTCAGGCTTAAACTAAGGTCTCACAACTTAAGAAACAAACATCTTACCATATCATGTATTTTATTTTAGAATTTTAAAATCTTAAGAAATCTACATTGAATATTTGAACTTTAAAATTAGAATTTTAAAAGAAATATATATTAAAAATGAACCCAAAATTAAAATTTTAATAAATGTTAGTATGTTAAATAGATCCCTTAAATTTATTGAATAATAGAAATACAAGGATTATGAGTTTTGAAAAGATCATTTACAAATTTATTAAATGTTATTAACAACATATTTCAAACTCATCCTCCTCTTCACTTCCTCTTTTTACTCCCCTATTTCCACTCTCAGCACATGCAAAGAAATTTGAGCTTAAGATATACAAAGATTATCCATAAGATCTTGGACTTTTTTCTTTTTTCTTTTTTCTAGGACAACTCAAGGTTGATAGCACAACTTGTACCAAGCACAACCCCGATACAATCCCTACTCATACATAGTAGATAGACAATTTAGGGTAGATGGGTCCCACCACAAGAAGACAACTTAGGGCTAGTAGCATAACCCCTACCCACACAATAAAAAGAAGATGTGATGCACTACTAAAAAAAGTCCCACCACAAGGTTTCTTCTTAGGTGCAATTGGAACACGTTCATTGAAAAGACACAACGGCGGTAGTCAATTTACACAACCCCCGGTGATTTCATTCACGTCATAATAAGCATTTACATTCTCTAAGCGTACGTTCTAATTGCGTCTTCATAGTGTGATACGTACCGCTAGGCTCCAAGTTTATCATATCGACCAAATGATCCAGCGCTGGCTTCTTACCCTATATACTGTAACACAAACAAAAGCTCGCATTTTTGTCCACAGTAAATCCAAATGCGATGACGTGCCGACGCTGTTGAAAGACATCGTAAACAGCAAGGGTGGAATTGCTTGTGTTCCTTCTTCTGAAATAGTCGCTGGCTTTGAATTCGCAAATTTTCGCATTCGACATCGATATATACCGACGAAGCTCGCCGCTTAAAGCGGTACTTTCTTCCATTTCCGCCTTTGCGTTGCTTCGCGATAATTTTACCTCCTAACGAATGCGCTGCTCTATTGTGAGTGCCCTACAATGTCTACTATGTATTTCTCTCTCATTTATTCGTTTTATTGTTCTCGGATTGGCTTTGTGCTTCCCGTGAACTTGATCTCCTCCTGGCAACACAAATGAAAACGATGGAGTTTTCGTCTGCACAATGAATACACAGCACATGTGCTTCTCAAAAAGTATCGCAACGATCCAATTGTTTTCACGTCATGGCTGACGCTAAATATATCTGAAGTTTTTGTCTCGTTCGACTGTGATCCTTAAGAAATGCACCTTTCTATGATGGGGAAATATAGAAAATAGGCAATATGCGGATTTTCTTGTAAGTACGTAACGTTACACAAACCAGTAGGTCTAAAATCAGAGGCAGATATTGTATCCTGCCGATTGGGGGATTGCTAAAATTCATGTACCTGTATATCGCTTGGTTGAACATTTAAATTCTTTTCGTAAGGAGCCACCGGAAAAGTAGAAGGTCCGGGCGCTTTAGTAGTTCTCGGTGTGAAGAATCAATGAATATATTAGTTTCTTGATTATATGTATTTAAAAAGTAAATGTGTGATCAGTCAGTGGGCTGTCTAGAGTTGCAATATTAACGTTACAAGTCCATGTCAAAGACAATCAATCCTTTGATTAACCATATGTCTACTGGAATCTTAGAATTGCATACAGATACTTAAAGTAATCAACTGAAATCCACGTAGTTTCTATTTCAGCGTCAGTTATTTTCGCGTCTTATTGATGAACCTAGTGTTCTTGTTATGAACATGGCACCTGGAAGTAACCTTATTTTTCACTTTACTGTGAATTGAGGCAATGTTAGGGCAGCATTGCTGCGTTTTAGGTGGAAAGAGAAAAAAAGGACCAATAACAGATGACAGTAGGGACATCTTCACACACATCTATGACAGTACATTGTCCCACAGTTCATAAGCAACTGCCACACTTGATTTGTAAGTGATTATATAATAGTGAATTCTCTTTATAACGGTATTGGTTTAAAATCTCAATGGAACATCTTGGCAATTACACTGTTGTACATGAATTCGCTATGTGGGATTGTCAAACTAATATTGTGAACAATTCCTTTATTTGGATGGCGTGTATTCATTTTTTAAATGAAAAATGGTAACTTAGATTCGAGTTTGCCTTTACCTTGTTGCTTTTCTACGTTTGGTTACGGTAACTTGTTTCACATATTCTAGAATTTCAGGTTCGTATTCCGTTAATTTTGTTTTGATTGAAGTTGCTGTAATTTGATTCTGGCATCTGTAAGGAGATCAACATCTTCTTAAGGTGATTCTAATCGAGCTCATCATTTTTATCATATTTTCTTAAGGTGATCACCATTTTTACTGATTAGCTGTTTTTAATGTTAGGGCTGTGATAATTCCAAGTAGCAAACATGAATAAACTTGGATACATGCTCTGCGCTTCTCGTCATGTGGGCATGAATAAAATTGCAAAGTCTTTTCATGCAATGATGGGAAATTTTGAGGCAATTGTTGCAGCTAATGTTAAACAGATATACAAGGTTAACGACCATCCATCTGTTTACAAAAGCTATCAAAGCAAAGATGTCCAGGGCATTAGATCATCATCAGCTTGTGTTTTACATGGATCTAGTGTAAAGCATGCTCTTGTAAGCGCTGCACTATATGAATATACTTCTTCATATTCTCCAGGTCCTTTCAAATTATTTGTAAGGAATGGTCACTCCCTAGACAGAAAATGGCTAACTCGCCTATGGCTTGAGGGAAATAAAATGGGCAGACTGAAATCTAAGAGTAAAAAAAGTATCACTAGAAGCACTGCCAATGAATATTTACTCCAAGATGGTGTTCCCTCTCCTGAAAATGCCCCTTATGTTTCAGTAGTTCCTCAAGGACAAGACCAGACAACTAGAGAGGAGACTTATATTGCACCTCCTCCCAGCCAGTCACTTGAAGGAGCATTGCAGCCAAGATCTCTTGAAGAGGTAGAACTGTACGATATGCAAAACCATGATGCTTTAGTCTTTTTAGCAATTACTCTTTAGGTGTAAACATATTTTAAATGGTAACATGTTTTAGGCTACTGTTTATTTACATGTGACCTTTAGTTATTGTATGCTTTATGGTTTGATGTGATGTATTGCCTTCATCATATACTATTAAATAATGTAAACCTGTGCAGCTATAACATACTTAAATTAAAGTACTGTGGAACACATACATATATAGCAACTTGCATGCCGTGAAAGGCATCATGGTAGATACCATGATATACAAATACCATGGTACGATAAGTTCTTATCCAAGTACGATACTAATGTATATACTAAAGTATGCTGTCCTTAACAATGGGTCACCAACCTTGAGCATTTTACAAATCCAACCGTATTAGGAGACATAACATAAAGGATTGTAGATTGATTTGCCTATGTAAGTGTGTAAGATAGACGTTGTCCATAGTGTAAGAGAACTTCAACTAGAGGGCTTACTTCAAATCAGCCTATTAAACGCCAGATTTTTTTAAAATAAATATTTCCCTAGCTGGCTGACTCCTAATTTTTAGGATATGCACTAGTGTTAATGAATACATAAGGGACTATTAATAAAACATTGAGTTTGTTTTGGTGAAACTTGATATCATTGTAGGTTGATAATGGTGCTTACACACTAACTTTGTTGGGGGTTTTGTTGTTATACCAAGCTCTGAAAGATGGACAATAGACTTTGATTCAAAATCGGGACATAATGTTTAAATGGATGTATGTGCAAAAAGAAATGCTAGAGAAGCAAAAGTTTTTGATCGAAGAACAGGTTGTAGTAATAGATTAACACCAAAGCAAATTTGAAAACTTCTTTCAGATACCATAACAAATAAAGTTGCAAATCAAAATGCTATGGAATGTAGGATCCTTAATAACCACCTTCTAAATTCACTGCAAATTTTTTTCTCCAACCTCTTACAACATGGGGCTAGATTTACACTAGCAACTAATAACAATATGATTCATTGTAATGGTGAGTTGATTACAAGCTCTACTTACCTCCTTCCCTCATTGATCTTAACAAGTTGATGAGATGAGATTTTTCTAATTTTCATAATTCTAAGGATTGATGTATCGATCACATATCACCCATCTTTAGTAGTACTATGATACCTCTAAGACTATTTCTCATTACTTAAGAAGCTAGACAACATAGAAAATTTGTGACTCACTTGTTTCAAGTTTTGTTTTACAAGTAACACCAACCAATGTGGTTGGATGTAATCCAATTTGAGAAATAATTTTCTTTTCAACTCTCTCAAAAATCAATGGGGGATTCAACAATTCAACAAAACAAGGAACCTTTCAATATTCAGGGGATACTGGATCAGATGTAGGAGTCCACTTTTTGAATAAAGAACAAAGCATGATGACGATTAAAAACACCATGTTTAAGGTTTTAGAAACCATTGTCAAACCAACAGAATCCACTTACAGAAATGAATTTGAAAGATAGTGTGCATGGAGAGGTTGCAAACCTTGATCTTTTCAGACCAAGACTTGCACAAATACATACCTTTAAGAAATCTCTTGAGAAACGAATTCATATATATCATCTAGCAGTTCATGAAAAGGCATAGGGGTAGAGGCTCCACTTGAAGGGTTGCTTATTAAATCTGATGGGATCGCATGTTATTCCAAAAAAAAAAAAAAAAGAAGGCTGAGAGCATGATGGCAGATGGGATGACTCGTAAATGATTCAAAAAGCTTAAGGATTGAGGTAAATAACCCAAAATTTGCATAAAGATATACTTTCCAGAAATCTATTGAGTAACAAATCTGTATATATCATTTAGCAGTTCATAAAAAAGCATAGGAGCAGAGACTCTTCTTGAAGGATTGTTTGCCGAATTTGATGGCATTGCATGTTATTCCAAAAAAAAAAAAAAAAAAAAAAAAATGGCTGAGAGCACAATGACAGACAGGATGAAGCAGAGAATGGAATTTTTCCAGGAGTCAACACTAGTTGGAAAGTGTACCCAAAGCAGAGACAATCGGACTTAAACCAAATTTCATAGAATTTCAACAACAATATAAAACAGAATACATTAAAAGAATTATAGAGGAATATTAGTATATTGCAGATTAGTACAATTAACACTGATAGTGATCTTTCAGTGGGTATGCTTAAAAATCAGACAAATGCAACTAATCCCTAATTCATAGAATGCAAATACTGTTTTATATGGAATCTTTGCTGTAATATTTCCTTATTAATATTCTATCTTTCTTTCTTATTCACAAAAAAACATAAACTATCAATTTTATGGCTGGTTCACTACACACAGCAGTACTTTTTTTAGTGGTCACAGTGCACAGGTTTGACTTGGCACATACAGGTGCTAATTAACTTGCAATGTAAGAGTTCACTGTTGGGCTATGAGCTTGTAGGAAAAATACAACAGTATATTTGAATACTTTTCTACTCATGTCTACTCTTGTTATGGGATTGTGAGTTCTAAGAGTTTTTCTTTAATTTTTAATTTTGTCTGTTTGGTTGGTTTGTTTAAATATGCTTAATCTTCTCTGTATGGTCAGTACAGTATTGATGGAAAATGAAATCATGTTGACAGTTAGGAACCAAAATTTCCATTTCTAGATTTGAGGGCATGATTTGTATTTTAAATTTGCTTTAATTTCTAAGCATTCTCCTCATGAAGATATCGCTGATGGTTGAGACAACATTTGGAATTTTAAAACTTTTTTATTGTGCTATTTTGGAATTTTGAAGAATACTTTAAACTATGGTATCCAGGTGAAGATTGCTTCGTTGCTGGCAAGAGCAAATTTGCTCATAACACGAGATATTGAGTGGGCAAATCTTATGTTTAGTTTTGAACAGGTGAGAACAGTTTCATAGCATCTATTTTTGTTAGTATATGCCAACTTGCTTTATTTTCTGACTTTTTCGCATGTTTAGTTTCAAACAGCTGAGAACTGAGATAGTATGTTTGCTTTTAGCAAGAGCCAGCTAACGAATGTCATCCTTTATTTATGCACAAGAGGTCCACTATTTGTTATATTTCTGAAACCTTTTCTGTTTTGGGCAAGTTGCTGAACCACTTCGCCTTCTAAAATTACTTTTTATTTCAAAGCAAAGTAACCATTTACTTGTTATATATTATTTTATGGAGTTTCCTAGCATTCAAGATAGAAGAAATTAAAACGTTTTTGGGGAAAGGTCAGGATTTATATTAGTGGAAAAAATAAAAATAAGTACAAAATTAGAAGCTTGCTGGAGAATGGCTTCTGAAACCTTAAGAGTCATTGAGCTTAGTACAAAAAGTGAGCTTGTTACTATACAAAGTGGCCTGGTTACGTAAAACACAGGCAGGGAGAGATTTCTCCCTCATGACCAAAACAAGAAACTGCAGCTGACCAGTCATATAGGAGTCAGAGAAGTGATGGGGAACCACCACCAACCTCAGGAAGACGAGCATAAGAGCCCATATCTGCAAAATCTTCCTTTTTCATCCTACAGTACTAAGCAATTAGCAAACAGAAAATAATAGGACAGCGAGGGGCTGAATTTTGAAACGTACCAAACAATAAGAAAACTATGGGAAACATCAGAGGTAATTAAGATATTTGCAATCTCTGAGAAAGACAATGAGTTCTGTATCCTCCCTGCACTTGAAAATTTTATAGATTACCATTGTAATTTTGAAGTATTTCACTTTGCTTAGGTTTTTATAGATTACTATTGTAATCTTGTGCTCTCGGCCAAACCTTTTTCTGTATAGAACTTAACAAGATGTTGAGGAGATGGGACTTTTCTACAATTCAAAATTCCAACAATGTACATCATTTGCATATTGCCTACTTCACTATTATTATGATGCCTCAAAGAGATGTATAGCTAAAGATGATGGCTATCATTTTTGTCAATGCCCTGTACCCCTAACTATGGTTTGTGTGTAATTTTCATCATAACTAAACAACCAATGCACCTATGTTACCAACAGACCACTATGTCTCTTATTCTGGTATGCACTAGTGATAGGTGGCTTAAGTGGTTAGCTCATTGTCTTGTTAGAAAAGAGATTGCTAGTTTGAGTCATACTTGAGCCATTGTTATATTCGTCTACAATTCTTCTAAATTATTATGTTGGCTATATATCTTGGGGTATATTTATGGTTATTCTTTCAGTTCTGATGCCCCCATATTCCTGAATGCCTTAAAGGAACAGGCTACATAACAAACAAGCAAGTAATATCATTTTCAAAATCTTTCATAAACCACTTTCAACAACAAAATAAAGTAACAAACAACCAAAAAAAACTATGCAATCTTATTCTAATGTCACAGTTGTTAACTAAAACACTGCGATTGTTTCAAAAAGAAGAAGAGCTACTTCAACTAGTAGCAGACTTTGGTATTGACACTTCAAACCTATCTCTAGAGCTGGAAATGGACAAGAAGAGACTAATAAGATGACAGCTAGAAACTAGATCTAGATATATTATATCTATAATGGCCAAGAGCCTATATTCTTGCTGTAAATTATCTTATCCCACAAGTTAGCCAATTTTAGCCCATTCTTTCTAAAACTGTAGATCATAGTGTTTTTGTTTCCCAGTAAGAAACAATGTTTGCTCAAATATTTGGTTGGAGGAGTAGAAAATTGCAAAACATTAATAATACTATGCATTTTTATCTCTGAAAGTTTAACAGGAATTTTTAAAAAACAATTTTTATGATGCAACATCAGTGACTAGAAAATCGAAATATCTCCATGTAACATGATTGTAAGCTTTGCTTAGGTCATGTTTTAGCCCAAGCATTTTTTTGAGAAAATTTCGGGATTATATTAATGAAAAAAGCAATGTACAGTACAGAAAGAGACACCAGGGGGTAGACCCCCACGACACCTTACGGATCCAAAAAAATTGGGGTGCCGGCCCACCCCAAACAAACCTTTTGACGTGCCCCACAGGCATAGAACATCCCAAACTGAACCACAGAGTACCAAAACAGGTCCCCTGGATGTATGGAAAACAGACAGATTCAACTACAGAAAGCCCTTCCACTAGCCCAGACTCCTGGACCAGCCCGACCGTAAACAGAAACGGACAGACAGAAAGTGCAGATGCCCACACTTATAGTTGGGCCTCAATTGGGCATGCAGCATATCCAGCTGTGCACGATGCTCCTCCATATCAACAAAGGCAGCTGCTTCTTGAAAAATTTTGAAGGCTTCTGCCTTTCTGGCCTGTGTAGCAGCCGACCCAGACCTATGTTTTAGCCCAAGCAAACTTTTGTTTTGTTGCAGGATGACAAATTTCATGAACTAAAATAACTTAATCTAAAATTTGTTTATTTTCACACATCTTCCTTATGATTTTCTCACATTGTGTGCTTCTGTTTCTGTGCAGGAAAATCGCTATGCAGTTGTGGATCCAACTTATTCTCACACTGTATATTGGAAACCAAAATTGTTATTGCCTTTTTGCAATTTTTAATGTGTTTGCTTAGATAGATTAATTTGACACTGTTATTTAAACAGACCTCTCAATTTCAATCATTTTTATTTTGTGCCTGAGCTAATTTCAATGTTTTTATGGTGCCAGCCAGTTGGCTTTATCCGGGAACAAAGTAATATCTTCATGAGACAGGTAACATTACACATGCAGTTATTTCTCAATGTACTAGTTGAATCTGTGCGCTTTTTTAGTTAAATTCATTGACAAGATGGCTTTCTTTATTCTTTTTCTTTTTCCCTTTTTTTCCGGGTCGTGGGTTTTGGGTGTGGGTGGGGGGTGTAGTATTTTCCTTAAATTTAGAGGGAATGGCTGAAATAGAAGTAGCTATTGCCAAATTGAGTTCCTGAAATGCAGCCTACGAGTTTCTTGCTGTATTAAGTGGTTTTAAGCAATCATTAGATGGCCAGGTGATTATGCCAATGCCCCGACAACAGATAGTTTTCTCCATATAAGAAAAAGAAATTTTTAAAAATATAATAGTAGTTTTAAAATATGATTTGAATCTCTAATATTTGTAACATACCAACGTTTTTTTTTATATTGCTTTTTGCCTAGAGTGAGCTGTACAGTGTTAAAAATTACTACTCACAAAATTTAATTTAATGACTTGATTTTTTTAAGAACCATTTTTAAAATGATGTCTCTAAACCTTGAATTTTTACAATGTTATAGCTTTTACGTACAAGGCGCAATTTTATAGCACTTGCTACTGATGCACTCGGAAATGAACTTTTCAGGGTGAGAGCTCTGGAATATACAAGGGCATTTCATTTGCAGGGATATCTTTTACAAAGAGTACTTAGTGCAAATTTTCTTGAAGTTTGTTGCATCGATTTACAGACCTAAAATTCTTTATATATCTGTTTTATCACAAGGTTCGGAGGCCACCTTGGCTGATAAATAGCACAATATACGTGGAAATAGATGGGAAGGTGAGCAGGACTTACATTCAGATAGGTTCATGTTACTATGTTTGAAATTATTTAAGTTTATTTGAAGTATTTTAGACTTTTAATTTATTATCTTTAGGAGGTTGGAGTTGTTCATCGACGATGGCACTTGTGGAAAAGAATATATGATCTATACTTGAGGTAAGGTCTTATAATCCTTTTTAATGCTTGATAACATATTTACATGCTTTTTTTTTTCAGGTCATTGATGGTTATTCAATATTTAGGACATTACTCAAATATCATACATACTTTTGTTCGGTCTTAAAAACTAGACTATGGAGTATGTTGTCTTACTGGTGGAAAGAGAATGTCACTTATAGAACAAAATTTAACTAAGTCCTTTTCTGAACAAGTAAAAATAGATTATATTAATAAAATAGAATTTGAAGTGTAATGAGCTTATTTTTGTGAACTTAATGATTAACCAAGATGAAAGGATCAAAATTTTAATGAAAAGATTGAGAATAAAATAATCATTGAAATTTATGACTCTAATCCTAACTTTGGAAATAAAAATTATAATCTTGTAAAAGAAATACATGTGAAGTCAACTAGCATTTTATATATAAAATTTCATCATCATCCTCCTCCTCCTCTTGGCCTTATCCTAACTACATAGGGTTGGTTATATGAGTTCTTTTATGCCCTTTGCTTCTCATTAAATCTTGAATGTCTTTCTTCATGCAAGCAAACCAAGTATATTTTGGTCTACCTCTTTGTTGGTTCCCCTCAACTTTAATAAAGCAACCTCTTCTAATAGAAGCATTCTTTGATCTTCTTAGCACATGGCCAAGCCATCTAAAATGACTTTCCTTAAACTTCTTAGCTATGGGCATTACTCCCAAACTTCCCAAATAAGAGAAGAATTGATTTGATCTTTTCTAGTCACACCCAACATTGACCTTAGCATACACATCTTTGCCACATGCACACATTGAGCTTGAGGCTTTTTAATAGGCCAACATTAGGATCCTAGGTCTAGTGGCTTAATTGTAGAATTTACTCTCCAACCTAACAAGGATTCTTCTATCACAATGCATACCTCTAGCTTCACACCATTTTTTTCATCTTGCTTCAACTTTGTTGCTCACATCATTGTAATCTCACCATCCATTTGAATAGGAGACCCTAAGTATTTGAAATGGTTATATCGAAAAACTTCTTGGTTTTAAATTCTAATCTTTATATCTTCATTACTTGCTTTTCCACTAAAAGTACACTTCATGCACTCTGTTTTACTTCTACTGATTCTCAACCCTTTTGATTCTAAGGTGTTTTTGCAAGTCTCCATTTTACCAGTTAGGCCTTTCTTAGATTTGTCCACTAAAACAATATCATCAGCAAAGATCATATGACAAGGCATATCATTTTGAATATCTTTAGTTAGCATATTCATAATAATGACAAACAAATAAAGGCTTAGAGTAGATCCTTGTGTAGCCTTACCTTTAGAGGGAAGTTTGAAGTCTCTCCATAGATAGTGCAAACTTGAGTTGTTGCTCCATCATAAATGTCTTGAATATCTAATAGGAATATCCTTTCGCTTTAATGCCCACCAAATAATATCTTGGGAAAAATAGTCTTTTTCCAAGTCAATGAAAATGATATGCGGATTCCTCTTCTTGCACCTAAGTTTCTCCAATTGCTATAGCAAGAAGATAACTTCCATAGTTAATCTTCCAGACATTAAACCAATCTAATTCTTAGAAACAGTTGATTCTTGCCTTAAGCATTAGTCTAGAACCCATTTGCATAACTTTACGGTATGATTCATAAGCTTGATGCCTATACAGTTCCCATAGTTTTGAATGTTTCCCTTGGTTCTGGTAGATGGGTACTTAGTGCTTTTCCTCGAATTACCCAGCATTTTTCCTTCTCTAGAATCTAATTCGATGAATTTATCAACCATGTAATTCCTGTATCTCCCATAGACGTCTTTATCTCTATAGGGATACCATTTGGTCTTGCCACTTTACGATTATTCATGTTCATAAAGGCTTTCTTTACTTAAATGGCAAATTTTATATATCACATTTCCTTCTAATTATATGCTGCTGGCTACCATACTCTATGTAGATTGATTTTTGTCCATTAAAAAGTTCTTTGATTTCTTCTTTTGTAGATTTGAAAGGTCATCTATGCTAGCAAAGCATCCCAAATTTTATTAATGCACCAAATTTCACATATCCAAGTCCAAGCTATTGCAAGATCTTGTAAAGACTTTAGCTTAATAAAGTGCTAATTTGTAGCTTTCCAAATTTTGTTTTAAATATGAACACGTTTATGGGAGTCAAAAAGACATGATTACCATCTTCGTAAGTATTTTAAAGAAACATATCTATTAACCATCATCTATCCTTTAACAAATTATAATTGTTAAATTTTTCCTTTTCGTGCTAATTCAAAAAAAGACACAAACTTTAGAGATTAAATACAGTTTCTTTAAGTGAATAGCTTCTTATATTTATTTGATCTATGTGTAAAGTATCATAAGCCTTTGCAACTTTGTATAAATGTTTATTTTCCCATAACCAAGCCTTACCATTGTAAGATTTCATGCAGAGATTAATCCAAGTCTTTGAAATTAGTAAAATTGAAAGTTGTAAATCAAGGATAGAAACGGGTGGTATCACAACAACAATAATTTTTAAACTTTTATTATACTTTTAAGATTGATATGTTATGTAATGAAATAAATAAATCGTTCATTGAATGCTGTTAGATGTAGACATGTAGAACACACTACAACCAACTTCTAAAAATTCACTACATTTTTTTGGTGCCCTTTTCAACTCCAAGAATAAGGGTTAGATTTACACTAACAACTAACAAATGCTTAATTGATCATACCTAGTAGTTGATCAGAGTGCTTCTGTTACAACTTATCTTTCTCTGATTGAAGATGATATAACGGAATAATAGATTGACAAGCCAGCTCTTAATATTGAAGATGATATAAAAGAATAATAGATTGACAATTTAGCTCTTAATAATGGCGAAAGAGAACTCATTTAGTCAGCCCCATTTTCTAGGAGGAGGATGATGATTATTATTGTAACTTATTTTTCCAAAATACAATATTTCAAGGAGATACATAGCCAAAAATTTTGGCTATCATTTCCTTCTTCTTAATTAGCTTGAAAGTAGCAAACAATTATGTACACTTGGTTCAACTTTGTTTTGTAAACAACACTCATGGAGGTGGTTTGGAGTAGTACTAACCTTCCACTATAGCTTTGTCTAATATTTAAGCTTCAACAACTTTTTCCATAAAATGTGGGGTTGCATTCTAACATTGAAAGCCATCAAGTTTCTAATTTGATCATCATTTAAATGGGATTTGGGTTTTCTCTAGGTTTTATGCTAAATAAACAAGGCTTAGCTCATCATCATTTTTAGAGTTCATGTTGGTGTAGTTTGATGGGACCATTTGTTATCATATTTAAAGTCATCTTTGTATGTGTCCTTTAATGTTTTTTAAAGCCAAGAGTCATAGTCTAAAGGTATGTCCCTTGTTTTCTGAGTAAAAATCGGGATATATAACTCAAAAAAAAGGATCCATGAACAACCAAAATTTCACGTCTTAGAAGCCCCACTCAACCGCTGAGAGCGTGTGTAGGACTAGGCCCCATCCCCCAAACACCCCACCCCCTAAAACCTCTGTCAACATGAGAAATCCTGCTAGCAATTGACCAGCACAACAAACCAACAATCCCTAAACTACCTCTCACCCAACTTCGATGGGTGCTACTGGGAGGAACAAAGAACTTGGCCCATAGGATCCCAAAGTCCCAAAACCCTAACAACCACAACCCCATCCAACCTGCATGTCAGTCCCGCTTCCTAGAACTAGCCCCAGCCTCCCTTGCTTCTTCTCAGACCGCCCTTGCCTCCAAACCCAGCTTAGCCTGCATCTTCTCTAGCACCTCTTCCTCCAGTTCGTACCACAACTCCATGTTGAAAGTTGCCTCTTGCCTTTGCTTGTTTTGCTGCTGTAGTTGTTGAGAGTCCACGCTTTGGCGCTCCGCCAGATCAACAACCTAGTAGATATCCTCCTCCCTTGTCATCTAGCGTGCTTCCCAGATCACCCTCTCTTCAGCCCTCACCTTCTTGGCCACCTCCCTACTCACATGAGTGATCAGTGCTTCAATCTCTCATGTAGCAGTTGACACTGATGAACCCCCTTCTTCTTGCTCCACCCTAGAAGAGTTTGACCCCGCTTCCATCTTTGATCCATTACTCCCTTGCCTCTCTTCCACGGTCGACCCTAGGGCATATCATGCCCTCTCTTGACATAGACCATTGACATCAGCCTCTGCACCTCCAGCACTACTGGCGTCACCGCTCTCCACAATGCCAAAATCAACCTAGGATGCTATCTTGGCCATTTACGCTGTAAGGTATCCAACAGAAATTGTGGCATAGTGACCTGTAGATTATGCTTTAGACACCACATCAATGCGAAGTGCACTCTTAGCAGCTTATGTAGGCACCCAGATTGGACCAAGAAACGATCAATCAACACCGCTTGGCCTGCCAAAGAGAGGGCAATGCCAACTTCTTCACATGTCCACTAGCTGTCCTAGGCACCTTATCGCTAAAAAATTCTGTAGCATGCCTTTGGCTATTAAACGTTGGAGGAATAGCCTCACCCTCTGGTGACATCCCAATCACCTATGCGATGGTTGGCTCCATCAAACAAATTCTCCTTCCCATGAAACACTATTCCAGCCCCTTCCCAATTGGTGAAGAAGGTTTGATTTGCCAACCCTAGCTCCCCTTTAATCCTTTGTAGCATTTCTGCCCACCCTGCTCGTTTGACAAGCCTCCAGAGATTAGCGTTTGCCCAAAACTCTTTAACTACTGGCTCATGCCACTTCGCCTGCCCCATACTATTTGAAGCCTCCTCCCATAAACTAAGCCCAGCCTTGGCAATCTTTGACGGCAATGGCAACTGCGTTCCCTGGAAAATATAGTTATTTTGACCCTTCCACCTGACCCATAGAATCGCTAGCTCCTTGGAATCTCTGCTTAGCTAAATTGGTGGCGCCAACTGAGCAACCTCCCAAATGGCCTGAGCGTAAGGGCAGGCATACAAAAAGTGTTCTCATGTTTCTCGATCCCCCTCACACAGCAGGCAAACTAGGTTAACATTTATACCCCACTCTCTTAGCAGCCCCCGCACCAATAGTGCTTTATGAGAAGTAAGCCATGTGAAGGCCTTGATCTTTTCGGGCAGCCTTCCTTTCCAAATATTTTTCCATCTCTTAGCTGGTAGGTGCAAGGCCCTAGTAACCTCTACCAGTGCACGACCCAGAAGACCCTTCTCGATCATCTCTTGAGCATGCGTACAAATGTTTTGCCAAAGCTGCAACCCTCTCACATTCACCTCCCATTTCCTCTATTTCTGCCTTAGCATCTTGATCCATTGTGTTTGTCCATCCCTTGGCTCAATCAATCTATTCGTCAACCTCTACAAACCCAATTTGATCTTGTCTTTGAAGGGCAAGATACCAATCCCCCCCCGCATTCCTTGGTCTTGTAGTGTTCTCCCAGCAAACCAAGTGAAGCTTTTGGCCACCCTTCCCCCTAGACGAGATGAATCTTTGAATAATTTGGTCAATCTTTAGGATAGCCCTAGTCAGTGGAATGGCCATCTAAGCCGTGAACCTCACCACCGCCATAAGGACAGTGGACCCCAACAGCATCTTACCCTTTTAGAGACTGTAGCAAAGGTATGTCCCTTGTTAGTGTTTAGAAATTTTTAAAATTTAATGTTGTTCAAAAAGTAAAGTCAAGGGTCCATATCACGTCTTATGTGTGTACACACATGTACTTAAATCCTATTGGTGGAATGCCTTATTGAAAAATTATAAATTCGTTGGTAATCCACAGAGAAGTAAGTCTTTGATTTATGATGCCTTGCCAAAATTGTGAATTTTGGTTTCCAAATGTTCCTCCTGCTCCTCCTCTATAATTGCTTTTGGAATTTGGACTTCTTTGGTTTTGATGATTCTCTTGATTTTGGTTCTCAGCATTATTTGGGATTTGAAATTACTCTTTTTGATGAAGTTGGTCTTGAGTTTTGCTGTTAATTAAACTTGCCTCTTCCTCTGAAATCTCTTCCACCTCTTCAGGCCATGTATGCTAAATCATTGTGTGCATTTTCTAGGCTTTCTAATGCCCTAACTTTTGAAACCAAATCTTCAAATGTTCCATAATCAATGCCTCTTGATTGTATGAAATTTTGCATTATATTCTTGTATATCTGATCATTGAAAATAACAACTTTTTTGTACCTTTTTGTTATCAGTGAATCCACATTAATATTCATCTACATGCCTCAAGCATTCATACATCCTTGTCAAAAAATCTTCTATGTGTTCATCTCTTTTGATTTGGAGTTTATCAAATTCCATGTGATGATGTAGTTCTTGGATCTCCATGTTGTCAGCTGTGCCTTAGTAGTTAAGATGCAATCTTTCCCATACATCTTTTGCTGATTGTAATGAATGTAATTTTGTCATGATCTTTGGGGAAACATTGAAAACAATCATCATTCTTGCAATGGCATCCTCCTTCATGGCTTTATCATATTTTAAAATTTGGTCCTCTATCCAGCTTTGAAAGTTATTTGATTCTTAAAGGCTTGAGGTAACAATGTCATCTACTTCGTAATATTCAGACAATCATTTTATTAAATTTGTCTGCATTATGAAATGTTGGGTCCCATCAAAGATAATTGGGCATTTAGCTATTTCCTTATGGGAAGCTATCTTTCTTCAAACTTTTCTCTATTACCAAATTGTCAGAGTAGTGACAATGACAACTTTTCAAGATTGGTTGAATTTTTGTGGAAAATTTAATTTATGGCAAGGATACAGACTTGATAAAATTGAACAAATGAGAATTTTAAAATTATAATTGTCTTCAGAATGTGGGAAATAATGACTTTGTGCTTCTTGTGCTTCATGTGTTAACTGTGCTTCAATATAAAGCAGAAAATTCGCAACTTAACAGAATAACAAATTAACAGCCCTATAATTGTGATTCAAGATTATGTTATAAGTGAATTACATGGTTGTCAATGTATATATTTGACCTGAGAAGTCTTTTCCCATGGAATGGGGATAAAATAAGGGATTTCTAATGGATTTTTTGGTGCCTTTTACATGATGGCTGCCTTTGACAGTATTTTTAATAACATAATGGGTGATGACTTTTGGGCTTCTTAATTTAAAAATAAAACATAAAAATTAAATGGCTTTGGTCTTGTTTACAGAAATTAACTAATTCTAACTAATGTTCCGTATGGTATGTGATGTTAATTCATAACTTGGGCTTATCTTGAACTTGAATTTTCATGTGTAGCAATGAGAATTTCACACTATGATCAATATTCCCTCCTTTAGTATTAAATTTTAGTTGCTTATAGTTACATGATTTGTCTTTACTTGTGAATCTTCATCTTTGGAAATATCATACCCACATTCCATACATCAATAAGAGGGAAGTGGGGCGCAAGGATCTCACATCCTGCACATTAGAGAAAGCCATTGTAAAACATGTTATTTGGGTAGTGACCAAAGTGAAGACAAGGTCCCATTTATACCAAATGTATTGTTGAAGACCAGAAATTGAAATCTCCTTGAACAACATTCCATATATTGCCAACAAAGCTTCCATCCAACTACACTAAATAAATCCAACTTGCATCTCCAATTACTAATATAGACAGTGGAGAGCCCAACATACAAACCCATGCTTGGCTATAAAACTAATATAGGGTAGTGAAGGCTCCAAGAAACAAGGCAATGGCTCCACATATAGATGTAACAAGGGCCTTACCAAAAGGGCAATTCAAGGTAGATGCAAGAGACATGACTCTCATGATCCAATAGCAATAATAATAGCCAACTGGAAGGACCATAGAATAGAAACCTCATGATCCACAATTCAAAATCATAACATACTTGGAAAACATGACAACCATTGTAACACTTTGGAAGGCACTCTGATATCATCTGTAACAATGTTAACATTGTCTGACACCCCAAGGAATTCCTTTAGATCTATGGGATTTGGGATGGAAGACTTGAGGATTATGCTTACCATCAATTGACCTGGCTCACTTCTCCACCAAGAAAGGAACAACCCCCATGCGATAAATAACATAAGCCATGGTCATGCCTCTAGGAGGATCAATTATGACTTCGACGAGGGTAAGCACAAACAAATAACATTGAGGACATCATCAATGGGTAATGATGATGTATTCCTAGTGGGTGCTTCACCTGATAGCCCTCATGATCTGCTACAAGTATTGGCAATGAGCCACACCAAAACTTCAGTCTAGCCTGCCTATATTGTGATTGCTGTAGAATCAGACGCTCACACATAAGTTCTTCAAATAGAGAGGGATGAATGAAGAGGTAGAAAGGGAAATAGAGTGGAGTTGCATTGTTCTTTGGATCCACCAAGCTGGAGAGGTTTTTCACATATTAGAGTGTTACTTTAGGACAACTCCAAGCCATGGCCTTTGAACCATGGGAAGGAAGTAGGGAAATTGCCAACCCTGAAACCTTGCTTACAGATAAGTTACCTTTTTTCTTTCTTGAAAAGAAACATGTATGTGCTGGAAAATTGAATGAATTGCATATTAGCACTAGCGGAAAGATGAGGGCAGAATGTATCGATACAATGTCATAGGTTCATAACAACTATACTTAGTAAAAACAACCCCACAAGCCATTAACGTTCATTCCATTTGGTAGACAAGGAGCAAGTACAGCTCCTGAAATAGTTTGTAAGAAAGAAACTTCAACTCTTAAAGCCATAATAAATGCAAATTTTACCAGTAAGAAGAAGATGATAGTCAAAGATAAAATTCAACGATTTTTTTGAAAAGAAAGGCCGGGGTGATATTAACAGAAAAAGGTGTACATCAGAGAGTGAGGGAAGAGCTCAATAAATCAGCAAAAGTGGTAACAAAAATACCCATTAGAGGGTAGAAAGCAGCCTTGAAACATAGCTAAATACAGTGAGCAAAACAGAAAACAATAACCGTTGGGCTAACCTCCTAGTCACCAAAAAGGTCATCATTCCAGAAACCAAAAATGCCCTTAAAACCCATAAACTGTTGACTAATCCCTTTGATTAAATGACAAAATCTACAGCACATCAGGTAGGATAAGGTAAAAATGAACAAGCACAGAATTCCTTCCATTCTAGGTGGAGTGTAGCCAACGACAGTCTATCCTCCTCAGTCTTAATAAAGTCATATGCCTCATTTATATTCTTAAGCTTCTCAACACATTGAAGTTGTTCTTCCAGATGCAGATGGTGCCCTTTATCTGGATGCTACTGTCATGACCACCTCTGCACATAAGCATTGATGTCCTAACTAGGCGCTTGAAAATTCATGCCTAGCACCAAGTAAGGACATTTCCCATTGTTAAACCAAGACTTGGTATCCTGTCTCTGTGTTTCTCTGAAGATGTCCCTACAGTTGTCTTGAACTATGTCAGTTTAGGGCTTCCTACACTCCATAGAGGCTTGCCTCTGAATCTCTTCCTTGTGATGTTGTTGAGTCTGAGACTCCTGCTGCTGCATAAAGCCTCCTTCTGGCACCTCTGCTCCTCTAGTCACTGCTTACCCTCCTCCTCTTGTGCTGACGTGCCTCTTCTTGCTGTTGGGCTAACTCCTGTCTTAGTCGCCGCTCTTCCTTAACCTCTCTGGCTGCCTGCTGCCACTGGACCTTGCATAAGGTCCTATCATGCACTTGTTGCCTAAGAATTTTAGCTTAAATGAGCTGTCGATGTTCTACATCCTAGTTGTACTGTAATTTGATCTCTTCAGTGATCCTCAAAATTTCTTGTTATGTCTTTTCCTTGAACTTCCACCTTGTATATTCAATCTGAGCCTATAGTTCAGCATGAACTTTGAACTTCACTTTCCCAATTCGTTTTGTGACCTTAGGCTCAACCATTGTCCATTTCACTTGCCACTTCTGCTTGAGGGAGCCCTTCATAGGGCCTCTTGTTGCACCATCTCCTAAGAACTGTTGCCAGAAACATTGACCTCCATGTCAACAAGATGTGAGATAGCCTCCAGACCAGCCCCATCATTCTCACAACCCTTACCCAGTATCACCCCCGATTCAAATTGCTTCCCCAGAATAGGCTTCCCCACATTTCACACACAGGGTTGCCAAGAATAAATGTTGTGAAATCTGTTCTTTGAGAAGGAAGAGTCTACCTTGTTTACCTGTGCACCTTGGTGCTGGTGAAACTTGGTGGCATTCAAGAGTGCGTGCTAAAATCATACTAGAAGGCCTAGTTGGTTGTTGCTTTTCCAACAGGCCAGGAAGTACTTAGACATATTAACATGGCAACAATACATTCGGCATTTTAGAAAAGCAAAATGCATGCCATTAACCTTGGAAGCATTTCTAGATTGCACCAAAAACCTTTTCACAACCGTGAAAATTTGTTGTCAAAAGGCCAACAAAGATGAATGGAGCACCTGTCCACCAGCTATACTGAGAATTTTAGATGGGGAGAAGTTAGTTGCATCGTGCAACCCCTTAGCCGATGGAAGCACAACCTTCCTCTCAGTAGGCACTCCAAGTATCACCAAGATAGCACATTTTGTAACTCCAATTGCAACATTCATGTCATGTTCACCCTGTGGTAAGGGCAACATGACATCCCAACCCATATCCATGATTAATTCCCACAAAGGCTGATTTTGCATAAACCCCATGTAGTCTAGCCGAAAAGTGGGTGTTTTGCCCATGGTTGTAGCGATCTACCTCCAATGGCTCCTAGCATTTAGTAGGAGAGTTTGGGGTGAGGGTAGTCATTTAGACTAAAAAATAAGCTTGTTTCATGCCTTCTAGATATAACAGGTGAGCACAGTGGAGAAACAATCTCTTGAAAAGCTCTGCAAAGCAGGAATGTTCGCTAGCTCCCAAACTTGGCAGTTGAAGTGGCAGTCAAAGATTAAGTGCTCTACCATCTCTGGCACCGTGTTATTGTAGAGCACACAATTCTTTGGCATGTTGAGGCCACAATGCCTTAAAAATACCTATGTTGGGATCAATTGATGTAAAATGATCCAATAAAACATCATGACCTTCTCTAGGATGTGGCCCTTAAACCCTCCGTTACCCAATGACTTAAGGATCTTTCGTCATCATCAAGTCCTTAGCCACACAATTTCTATGATTGTGCAAGTAAGAGACAATAGAGTGATGATTACATATGGCGTGGTAAATGCATGAATCCATGCCACAAACAAACCATTGAGCATACTTCCCCGACATAGCTTTTACCCACAAAGTGTCATCACTATCTTAGATCCTTTGGATAATACCTACTTGTCCCACCAAAATGCTATCTTCAAATTTCTGGATCCCCAAACCACCACACCGCAATATCAGAAAGGATAGAAGAAGCAATAATGATACGATCTTTGCTCCAAAGGGAATGAGATGTTTAGCTCTACAACTTATAATGAAGCTTCTACAGAAATCCCCTTCAAGCATGAATTCTCTTCCAATTGAAAGGAGGAATGCTGAGGTAGGAATCATCCTACCCCCTTTCTCTAATCTGCAGGATCCTACCAACATCACTCTTTAACTGTGAAGATGAGTTAAAAAAGTGGGCTCCTGACTTTCCCTAAATGATAGCCAAACCCAGCTCCTCCTCAAACATCTTCAGGCCACTCTTAATGGCTTTGGCTTCAGGAACAGATGCCTTTAAAGTAAGCATCGTATTGTTTGCATAGTGATTCACCAAACTTCAAAATCCCACAACCTATATCCATCTAACCCTTGCCTTCTCCAAATGGTCCTGCATAGTATCCATAGCAATAATAAAAAGATAAGGGGCCAAGTGGACCCCTTGTCTAAGACCTTTTCAAGTACTAAAATAGCCCCTTAATATGACATTTATATCGATTGAAATAGCCTTGGTTTGCTGAATACTAATGCATAACTTAACAAAATGGGGCTGGAATCCCTTCCTCAACATGATAGTTATTAAAGCATCCCACCAAAGAGAGTCATACACCTTAGAAATATCAAGCTTAAGGAACATATTTGGAAGCTTATGTTTGGAGACCAAATGAATCAACTCTTGATTTAAAATAATCTGATCTTGGATAACATGCTCTGGAACAAACCTAGGTTGGTGTGCCCCCACAAGTCTATGCATCAATGTATATAAAGGGCCAACTAAGATATTAGAAAAAAGCCCTCATTAAGGTGTTGCATATCCCAATTGGTTTGTGTTTAGATGGTATAGTAGGATCATCCCTCTTAGGGAAGTATGAAAATTTAATATCTTAAATATAAGTATTATAAAATTTTGACAAAGTAAGCAAGAAACAGTGGCAACAAGAAGGGGTAAATCCACAAGTTGGACCACCATGAAGGGGTTTTAAACGTTTGAATATTTCTTAACTCTTTTTCCAACCTCTTAGGTTTTCACAATGAAAGAAATGCAGGCATGAGCACGGATCATCTAATAGTGCTTAGGGGTTAGTAGCTTCCTCAACAAGAGGCAAAACCATGGGTACTTTACTAGTATATAAAAAGTCATGACCAAACACCAAATATGTATAATTTCATTATATTTTTGTGAGTACTCAATGGACCCTTTGGTTGTCTAGCTATTTGATACCAAGTACCTCTGACAACAAAGTATCTTGGTGGCCATACAAGAAGAACACTAGAGTTGGATAAAATGGTGGAAATTAACACCAGCGAGCACCTCCAAAGGCTAAGTCCTTGTTGCCCACAATACAAACTTTAAGATACCAAGTGCACATAAGAGAAAAACTCAAACACATGTACCCATTAATCTTTTCTTCAGAACTAAAAAACTTTGAAATTGATGTACAAAGCACAAAAACACTTAATTCAGAAAATTCAATTTGCAATCCTTAGATGAGTTAAGCTGCAAAATCAAACTCATGATTCTGAACATGGTTACAATGACTCTCCCCCTTTTTTTATATGTTACATGTACATAATCTTGGGCTTTGTAACTTTTTAAAAATTAAATATAAAATCTTTTGTTGGAGTTTGACCCATAAGGCATATTCTTCTAAACTTTTAAGTTTACAAAAGTACTTTATAGCCCCATGCCTTGTATCATTTTGTGGCAGTCTATCTAAAATAAACTAAAACCTTACATTACAATAGAATAAACCCAGGTTCAGCACCCAATGTGCTCATGACACACAAAAGAAACTTCAAGGAAAGCAAAGTCAGAGTCCAAGGAATCGCAACAGATTGATTTCTTCTTTTGCAGATTGGTTGCTTTATGCTCATTACGCTACGCAGCGTAGACAAGCGTAATTTACTGTAAAGTTGACCATTTTTTATGCTCTACGCTTTGTGGCGTAAAAGAGCGTAAAACAGCTTGAATCAACTACTTCCATATTACGCTCTGCCATGCGATGCAGCGTAAACAAGCGTAATACAGTGTAAGGCCTGCTAAAGCAGTACCAAATACGCACTTGCCATCCACACGCACAATACGCTAATGAGCGTATTGTGCGTAATCATGAAGCGGCTTCAGCGGAAGTGGTCGACAGCGTACTTTGCTCCCCTTCCCAAAAAAAAAAAAACGTGATGTGACATGACCAGTTTCAACATAAAGTTTGCCAAGTCAACGGATTTTTAAAGGTTCGAGACACGTGTCATCAGGGCCATGCCTTCTCCACGTACTACCGAACCTATAAATACTCCAGTTGGCGGAAGGGGAAAGGATCTTGATCTTGGGGCTTTTTTTTTGGCAGCATCACCTTTTAGCAGAGACAGAAGACATTTTGCTTGAGCATTGGCAGCAGGAGCGATCAGTCCTTTGGCGAAAATACAATTCTCTCCATTGGCGATCATTGGCAGTTTTGAGCAGAGACTACCCAAGGCAAAGGGAGCAGATCAGAGATCGAGAGATCGTCTGGTGCGGTTGACAAAATCTATTGGTCAGAAACAGTTGATCGATAGACATCCAGGCTCGACCATCCTTGCATCCCATCTCTGGCTTACAAGGTAGACCGAGCTTCATTCTGTACTCCTTGTTGAACAGTTTTCTTGTTATTTTGTGTATGCTTCGCACAAGATAAGCGGAGTTTGCCATTGGAACTTTGTATACAATATACTCTGTCTTCGGGTCAAAACATAGATCTTGGAATTGCGTATCCTTCTTGAATCCGATCCCCCTTGTCGCGTTGACGTTGTCGTTATTTCAATTTATTTACATCGTTTTCTACTCCTTTTTCGATTTCTCGAATCAATTTGTTTTGTGGAATATCCATATACTACGCATAATATCGCAATATTCGTCAATTTACTGATTGAGTAAGTCCCTGTTTGATCGACAAGACCGTTCAGGGCACCGCGGATTTGTTTTCTCCAACACGGCTCTCGTACGGATCCGTGGTTAAGACTGTGTACACGGATTTTCGTTTGGTACTTTCCAGCGACCGACGTTTTCCGTCGTTACATATGCCTAGGCCCAAACCTAGGTCTTTGACTTGAGAAATGGTTTACTCATTGTGAAGATCAGAAGACAACTGTGACCCTACCATAAGTTGTGGTCTAACAAATTGCACTTACAAGGAGTCGTGGTTTGCTTTTGGTCATGAATTGAATACAACAACTAGTTGTGGATAGCTTATAGCATTTTGTTTTGAGTCTACAAATATACCATGACCCCTAGCATGTGTCAGTCCACTTGTAGTTTCATAAAAAAAAGTAAAGTTCTACTACGACCTTTACCACCAATGATGGTCAAAACGTGGTTCAACAGGAATTGCTAACAATGACTTGTGGTCCACTTTTGGTTTGACAAAAAAGGTCAAAAAAGTCCCAAACTTAAATTTGAAGAATTTTCAAGTGTTGATCCTCTACTGAGAAACTTTGACGAAGTGGTATTAGAGTGAAGGTTATTTTTTGAAATTAAAATGAATAGGGTGGATTTTCCAAAATGCCACAGAATATTTGATGGCAACCATGTTTTTCGTTTCTAGGCAAAATACATTAAGACGTTGGAGTTGAATGATTGTTGGGAAATAAATGCAGAAGGCTTCCAAGTCAATCATGACTTCATAATTTTGAATAGATAACGAAGAAAGGCCTCTGAAGAAAATAAGAATAAAAACACTTTGGCAAAATGATTATTGTCACCTCTGTTTAAGATTCTATTGCAGCAAGATTAATTGACAAATTAACAACAAAATAAGCTTGGGAAACTCTTCATCATGAGTTCATGACTTTAAAGGATTAACTGGAAATCAGCAAATTTGGCAACTCAAATATGCTGAAGACTTTAACAGTCTCAGAATCCAAAGAGGTGAGTCCATTGAGAAGTTTTTCATCAGAATGTATGAATGCATTAGAAATCTTGATGACTTTAGATATGGTTACAATGAAAGGAAAAAGTTCAAAAGGTCGTTTAAATTGTTTTCACTAATCATAGATGCCAAAACGTGTTGAATATTTCACAGAAAAAGTTTAACTACCTACACCGTTGATGAACTTGTTTCACAAGCAAGGACAATTGAAAATATGGAGATCGAAGATAATCATGATGGTGAGGACGAAGCTTAAATAACCCAAAAGTGCAGCTTAAGCCTTCAAACTTGCACATTCAATTGAGACAAGAAAGAAACAGTGCTTTTTTTCTTGCTAGAAAATGATAGAGAAATACAAAGCTGGAAGCTAATGCCTAGGACAGACAAGAGCTCAAGAAATCCTAACAACACATTCACACTCAAAATGGCTATGAAGCCTTACAACATGGAAGCTCAATTGGAGCTCAATCTTACTCTGGCTTTCTCCTCACTTCTCTCTCCCACATCTCATACACTCACAATTTTCTCTTGGGACTCTTCTACTGCCAAATTGAATGGCCTTGATGCCTATTTATCACCTTTTTGCAATCTTTTGGTGTCTGAATACAAATTTATGTCTGTTACTTTTTAACAAGGAGATGTCCCAACCAAGAGCCATAATGCACAGAGGAGATGCCTTTTAGTCTTGGTAGACATCTTTGAAGAGACATCTTTCCTCAGTTGTAGACGTCTCTATGGAGTTGTCAATCAACACAGGAGACGTCTATCTCCCATAAGAGATGTCTTGTCTGATGGGGAGACGTTTTCCTGGGCAGCAACTCCACTACCATGACATCTTTCTTGGAAGTCCCAATCAACCAAATACAACTCCAGTCATCTTTTCTTGTCCTAGACACTTGTGGAAACAGGAAAAATAATGCAAAAAAATGAGACACACACAAAACTACAAAGAATACACAATCAGTTTATTGAGGATGATACATGGGTTGGGTGATGTCCTTATAACATGATCAAGTTTATGTTTCCAAAAATAGAAGAAGAAAATATCAAGAAGAAGCTGAAATTTCTCCGAGAATGAAGAAAAAAGTCAAGGTAAGTCCAAATAAAGAAACATCTGAACTTGTAAATATTGCAAAAATAAAAAAATTCACGTGGAAGGAAAATGTTAGTTCAAGCATGGATTTTCTTCTCATCTCAATTTGAACAATGCCAAGAAAGACAATTTGAATGAACATGAAGAAGAAAATATTGCTAAAAATAGTGAAGGAGGGAACAAAAACTTTGTGGCTCGTCATTTGAAGAAGAAAATTCCAATTCACTCATGGATAATAGATAGCTGATGCTCAATTCATATGACTCTATGGAATGAAACTTATGTTGATTTCAAATCATGTGACAATTTTGGAACAATCAAAGTTGAAAATGAATTAGCATTGAAGATTGAAGGTATTGGTAAGGTACTTATTACTTTGAAAGATCACCATAAAATTACTGTTCATGATGTTTTCTAAGTTCCAAAGCTAGCAAATCCTCTACTTTTATTTAGTAAAATTATTGAAAATGGAAATGATGTCTATTTTCAAAAAGAATTTTGTACCATATCAAATGGATTAAAAGTCACCTTAAAATCAAGAAAAATGATCAGATCTATCATGTTGAAGCCATGCTACCAAAAATCACAACACAAACTCAAGTCTCCAATATAGCACAAGTCGAAGTGCATGATGAAGAAGAACATAAAGCACTAATTAAAGAAGTTGCTGCACAAAAACTCATCAAGTAGGAGCACTAGCCATGAAAACATATAACAAATGAAGAGGATGTGCAACAACAAAAACTGAAGTCTAAAGATAAAATTCCATGGAAGAGGGTAATTGAGGTTGGACAAGTAGCAAAGAGGTGAATGCTTGTTGAAGCCTAAAGGCAAAAATCTAGTCTCTTTTCAATGGCCACTAATAGTAAATTCTAAAAAGATTAATTTCTAAGATTACCCCAAACCTTATAAGGAATTCTCTATTTTAAAGGATAATCACCTAGAGCCACAGTGCTCATCTCATTAAGCAGGGTCCTAGGAGGGTTGGTAGATGAGCAAAAGCCTAAACTCTTCAAGTGGTTGTTCTTAGGCTCGAATGTAGGTCTTTGACTTGGGAAACAAGCACCTTACCATCACTCCAAACAATGGTTCCTATTTTTCTATGTATTATATGTTGGAAAAATGATGTAAAAAGATAAGCAGTAGGGAGTGGAAGACCAAAATTCATTTTTATTAAAAAAATAAAATTAAAAGTATTTGATTGATAGATGTGTATAGAAATGATCCCAAATACTTAAGAAGAAGCCATTTTCTTGAAGAATGGGCCCAACTAACTTTGTCCCCAAATGATATAATTTGGGCTCTATTAAAACCTATAAATAGGTAGCCTTGATTTCTCATTTGGCACATGAAAAAAATACTTTTTGAAGCATCAATCACTTGAAGCACTAGCTACTT
The DNA here is from genome assembly GCA_015680685.1 of Gnetum montanum. NCBI lineage: Eukaryota > Viridiplantae > Streptophyta > Gnetopsida > Gnetales > Gnetaceae > Gnetum > Gnetum montanum. Next base: position 75,385 of record MNCI01029946.1, on the reverse strand, counting down.
TACTAATATTATAACCTATTGATTTTCATGATTATCACAAGGTTGGATGCGATGAGTGGGAAAATGAAGGGGGCTTGGTGTGTGGATTTTGAGAGGAGGGGGNGGGGGGTGAGGGGTGGGGGTTGGGCAGCGGCGTTGGTTGTTGGCGGAGGCGACGATGTCGTTGGGCACTGAGACCAAATGTTTGGCATGGCTAGACAAGGCCTAAGCGAGGGGATGTTTGGGGAGGGAAGGGAAGTTAGAGAGGGGGCAAGAGATGATGAGGTTGGAACAGGAATGAGAACGAGAACAGACTAACAAATAGGGTTCATTCACAAACGGGTGGAGAGGAAGATTTCGAGGCCTACTCAAGAGAGGGGACCGCTATGCAGCTCAAGGTGGGATGCCCACTCGAGGAGGTGGTGAAAACCTTGGGGAGGAGCTTGTTGGGTAAATTCGTGTCAGAAGGAGGTGCCTGTGGATGGACCTTATCAAGTGATGGGTTAGGGTGGCATGGGGTTTGGAGAATGTGAGGGGTTGGAGTCTCGCACATGATAGGTTGCTCTTTGTTTTCCAGATGGAGGCTGATCGGGAGAGGGTGCTGCTTGGGGGGCCGTGGTTTGGCTCTAGAGCCTTGGAGGCTAGGAGCTCACTAAGATGCAAACTTGTTTGATCGAGCACTAGTGTGGGTTCGGATCTTGGACTTGCCCTTGGTGTACTAGGCCTCAGGATTTTTGAAATCGTTGGTTGGCCTATTTGGAGAATTCATAAAATTTGATGCTTTCACTGCGTCGATGGATAGGATGGGATATGCTTGCTTTTGTGTCTTGAGGTTGTTGGGGTCGGAGGGTAGAGTGAGTGAGGTGGTGTTGGACATGGCCATGGGGGAAAAGAAAATAAGGGTTTAGTTTGAGAACTTGCCAAGGATAAGCGAAGAACTATTGACTGTGTGCAAGACGTGTGGGAAAGGGCATTCTATTGCGGATTGCTGGATTCGGTGGTAGGGCTCAATGCAACATGGTGGATGGAACCTGGTTGGCCGAAAGGGCTGTGTGTTGAAGGCGGGGTAGTCGATGAACCAAGGAAGCCAGGTCTTGAATAAGAGCCCTATTGTGAAGGTTGGAGAGTGTGGATCCCCTTGGGGTTGTGGATTGTGTCGACTTCATCCGGGACTACGATCTCGTGGACTTGGATGTTGAAGGATGTAGATATACTTGGAGCAATAGGAGAAGTGGGTATGACCGCGTCCAATCTTGGATCAATAGGGTTTGGGTTAGTATGGGACTTATGCTGGATTTGACATTCATGTTGTGGGGAAAAGAGAGGCAGGCATCATATCACAAGTCCATTTTATGTTTGTTTCGGTTAGACTGGGGCCAGGCTCCCTGGTCTTTTCAATTTGAGTGTACCTGGTTGGACAAGCCTTGGCTAAGGCCATCGGTGTAGACTGTTTGGTAGAGCTATTTAGGAGACTAGGAACCCAGAGTCTTTCTGAAAAAAGGCCTGAGGTTACTAAAACAACAGATCAAGGCCAAAGCATAAGAAGAAAAATATGGCTTTAGAGGGTACAGGAAACGGTTATAGGAGTGGCTGCGAGAGATACAAGGATTATAGGAAACATGTGTAGACTTGGACAATGAGGAACGAGAATTGTTGTGGGAGCTTTAGGAGCTGGATAGGGAGGAGGAAGGCTATTGGAGGTAGTGATCTCAAATTGTTTGGTTGCATGAAGGAGACCGATACACATGTTTCTTTTTTGCCACAGCCAAATAATGGAGGGCCACAAAGATGAAATTGCAGAGTTTGCTTGAGGGCACTATCGGGGAAGGGCCAAATTAGGGCTTGTAGGGGTTGGAAGGGATAAGCAAATTTTGGGGGGACGTCTGGCAATGGCGGGATTTTGGGGGGATGTCTGGCAATGGCGGGATTTTGGGGGGATGTCTGGCAATGGCGGGATTTGGAGAAAATCTCTGTTCCGATGCTGTGGGTCCTATTGGTGGTAGATAATCAACACCTGCTATAGTCATTTTCTAGGGTAGAACTGTTGGTTGCAATGAGGTCAATGCAGGCCAACAAGGCATTGGGACCGAATGGGTGGCCCATAGAATTTTTTCAAGCATTTAAAGACATCATGGGGGTGAATCTATTGGTTGCCTTTAATTGTATGCTTAGTTGGCAACAGGTAAGAAGAGAGATCAACTGCTCACGGATTGTGTTGTTACCTAAAGTGCCCCATCTAACCTTGCTGGCTCATTTTAGACCTATTGCTGCATGCAATACTTTGTTGCGCCTATTTTCTAAAATGCTTGTCAATCATTTGGCGCCACTAATGAAAAAGCTGGTGGGAGAACACTAGGTTGGGTTTGTCAAAGGCTGTTTTCTACAGGATCAGGTCTTGTTGTTTTAGGAGATTCTGCACTCTCTTAAGCATGCCAAATTTATGGGAATGTGTATTAATTTGGACATTGCCAAGGCGTATGATATGGTGAGTTGGACAATGCTTAGAGAGATTATGTTGATGAAGGGTTTTGACCACATGTTCATTAATTTGTGTATCGAAATGCAAAGAGATAGTCGATATTCTTTTGATATCAATGGGAGGCTTTGGGGGTTCCAAGGGCTAGAGAGTGGGCTACAATAGGGAGACCCCCTATCACTGCTATTGTTTATCTTGGGGATGGATATGCTTCAAAGGTATTGCCTTATTGAGGATATGCAGGGGCTGAATGTTGCTGGGGTCTGATGTTTGTCTTGCTAGAGTGGTTGTGGCACAAGTGGTGGCATTGAAGAGGGCATTCAAAAGAAAGCAACATGAGTTGGGGCTCAAGATAAACAAAGGGAACTCAGCTATCCATTTCATCAATGCAAAGGGGGATGTGGGGGGAAGGATTGTCCAATTGCTAGGGATCCTGCTTGGCCAGTTACAGGACAAGTACCTGGGAATGCCAATATTTGAATGGTAGAAGTGGCTGCAGATGAAAACCACGCATTGGACAGACCGGTTTCTATCCTGGAAAGGGAAGATGGTGCTGGTGTCGACGGTGTTGATGACCATTGTCAGGTTTGTAGGTTTGATGGTGGTTCTGCTAGTTAGAGTTATGCAGAAAATTGACCAGATTATCCGAAGGTTTGTGTGGTTTGGGGGAAAAGGGGGAAGTAAACTTCATTTGGTTTGCTGGGCTGGATGGCATTCCTGAAATCGACGGGTGGAATTGGGCTCCTATCTTTCCAAGATGAGGTTAGATTGGGTTTGCACAAATTGGTTAATAGGTTTTTGGGCCAAGCGAATGGGATGGCACCATGGGTGCAATTCTTGAGCAGAAGTATCATTGTTGGGAGGCTGATAGGAGGAGCTCACAACTTTGGAGGAACATATGCAATCATACGAGAGTAATGGAGGCCAATGACCTGCTAGGGAAACCTCTGATAGAGGTAATTAAGAGAATGCACCTACCTACGAAGGGATGGAACAAAGTTTGGAGGGGTACGTTGCTTGAGAAGATCAAAGTGTTTGGTTTACTTTTAAAACATAGGGCGCTTCCTCTGAGGGCAATTTTATGGGAGCAGGGGATGCATGTGAGTGCTGTCTGCCCTCTCTATGTTGCAGAGCCCGAGATGCTTGGCCACTTTATATATGGATGTTAGTTCATGCAGGAAGTCTGGCGAGAGGTCAAACTAGTGCCCTTAACAACCATCCACGGAGACTGCCGCACTTGCGATCTTATGGGTAGCTTGGAAGAATAGGAACCACCTCATTTTCTGTGGACAAAGGTTACTGGCACCGTCGAACGTGGCCAGGGTTGGGCGGCAGCTGTGGGTTGACGCAATTGCTGCTATGGGATAGGGGCAACTATTCGAGCCAATGTGGACAGAATATGTAGGAAATGTAGACCTCTAGGCATTAGTGGAGAGAATGGGCTGGGTCAACATGTTGAAATGCATCAAGCAGGGACCTGGGCTTTCCATGGTGAGTTTCTCCAACAATTGGATAGGGGAAGAAACACAATTTTGGGGAAGGTGGATCAAGGTCATAGAAGGGGTGTTGGTGGAGGTATTGGGAGTTCCTACAGAGCGGGAGATTATTGCACTGGTGATCCGTGCCTAGACAGATGCCATTGAGTTCTTCAGGGGCACGATTAACTAGATGGGCAATGGGCACATCTACAAGTCGACATTGGAGGGTATATGGTAGGATGTGGTGGTTTTTGTGGAGCAACACTTCACCCAATTTGGGTACCCTCAAGCTCATGGATGTCCATTTCGCCTTTTTGTGGTGCATGAAGCATGACATCTCAGTTAACTTGCCTCGATTTTTTTGGGAGTCACTGCAAAGTTGGTGGCTAGGGTGGCACTCAAGGGTGATTCTAGCACTTTGGAGGTCAGGGAGGGAGATTTTGTAGTTGGAACCTCAGTTGGTCTACTAATGATGGTGTGAGAGGGCTCATGGCCTGTTGGTGCAAACGATAGAAGGGTCAGAAATGGCAGCCAATAGTGGGACCTCCATGGGCTTTAGAAGAGACAAACTGCTAGGGTCATTGGAGGAGGTGGGATTAGAATGGCTGATGGATTCCTTGGACGTTGAGGAAGCATGCGACATCGCGATAGAATGCGCTTGACAAGAGGAGATGGTGGCATGGCAGTCACGATGATAGGGAAGGCAGGAGGAGGCGCAGAGACAAGTGGCTACCTAGACGATCTGAGACCTGCAATGGATGGATAATATGGTAAGGGCCACCGTGTAGAGTTGACATAGCTAATGGAGGAGAACAGGTAAAGGATGGAGACGAGTTGGATATAGGAGGGTTGGCGGCCGTCATTAACTAGAATGTTGTAGGCCATGAAGGAGAAGGAGGTTTCTCAGAGCTTGGAGAAGAGAGGGTTTCAGAGGGTAGATGTTCGAGTAGCATCTTGGGGGGTGCTGCAAAGCAGGTTGGGAAGGGCAAGCACTTTGCGTCGGAGTGATCTCGGGACATCCTTGAGATGGATGGGTGCATAGGGTAGGGTTCTTGGGATTGCTGGGTCTTGGAGGCTTGGGTTTTTTTTTTTTTTTGGGGGGGGGGGGGATAAGGAAGTGCAGAGTTTACGGGAAGTAATCTTGTTAATTGTTGGGGAATGGGGCCAGCTGATGCTGGCTTGGGCTATACAATTATACAGCTTTTATTTTTTATTTTTTTGGATTAATACATCTCAAATTTTTCTCCAAAAAAAATCACTTGAAGCACCATTTCTCTCTCAACTGAAGTACGAACTTTAACACCAATTGCAGCAACGGTCAATAGCACCTTTGAAGTATCAAAACAACCTTGACGCACCATCTCAACCCACAAACAAGCAATTTGGAGCATCAAAACTAAGAATAAGTCATGCAGAAAAAGACAAGAATAATCTCAATTCAATTTATATCAGGCTTGAAATTTAATTTTCATTTTTTCTAAAAGATTAATTTTGCCACAAGTAGTGGTCCGCTCAATTAGAAGATGATCACCATGAGCTGTGGTCTAAAAATGTGCACATACTTCTTGTAGTGGATTGCTTGTGCTTAAGAATTGACAACCACCACAAATCATGGATAGCTCGTAGCATTTTGTGCCAACAGCATGATCCCATTGATAAGCCGTGGTCTGCTTGTGTTTTCATTACAAAAATTAATGGTCTCTCTACCACAAACTTCATCACTAGTCATGGTTGGATCATGGTTCAACAGAAATTACTAACTACAACCCATGGTCAAGTTGTGAACCAATCGTGGTTTGACAAAAATGGTCAAGAAAAAACTCCCAAAATCAAATTTGAGGAATTTGCAAGTGTTGATACTCCACTGAGCAACTCTGACAAAACAAAGCATAAGATCCAGGTTATTATTTTGTTTATATATAAAATGAGTTGCTCTTGTGATTATATATTTTCGTAAATGTGGTACTGTTCTAGATTCCCTTTTATACAGTTTATGACCTAACAAGAATGACACATAATTTACCAAAAAATATATGCTTCCTCACTTATCATTTGTCAGTGTGGTTTCTTTGCCTTCTCCTTGTTCTGCTAATATTTTCTTACCTGAAAAAAGGAGAAAAGTTCCATATAAATGTTCATGCTTGTTGAACTTACAGGTTTTGTAATAAATGTACTTTTAAAATTTTCAGATTGTTTAACATGAATAATGTCTTTGTTTGCTATATTCAAATCTTTTCATTAGAATAAAGAAAAGATTACTTTATTTGAAATCTCTGAAGTTTGACCTTTGCTACATTTAATAACAATGCTTTTTAAGCCTAGGTTTGTTCTTTTTCTAAATTTCCTTCAGAGATAAGCAGTTTGCATATGTTGAAAATGCTGGATTTTGGGATTGGACATTTACACTGAAAAATGAAAATGGAGAAACCCTGGCCGAAATTGATCGTGATTGGAGGGGGTTTGGCTTTGAGGTCTGACCTTCGTTACTTTACTTAAATGACATTGTTGTTATGTAATTATAGTAAATGGGTGTTTTAAAATACTCTAATGTACTGAATTGGTGATTCTAGTCTCTCTGCAGTTCAGGATGTATATATATTTTTACCTACAAAAAAGCAGAGTAATATGTGAACAGCTTTGTTTTAAAGTGAATTCATTCATTTTGCAAGTTGCAGTCGTGCTGTTCTGGTTTACCCTTTTGTAGAATTTTAAAGATGGTGATTCAATCGTAAGTAGGTTTTTTGTTGATATTATTTGCCAAACTGTCCAAATTGTTTGGTTGCCTTCTGATACTGCATTACTTTAAAAGCTTCAGTGACTCTTTACATTCCGCATTAACACAATATTTCATCAACTTAGCATAATTAGAACGGTCAATAAAGTATACCTCCTTGTTGACTAAAATGCAAATCATTGAAAATACTATTCAAGAGTTTTGTTAGGTCCATGTGAAGACAATGAGACGCAGATGAGAATTTAATTTTTTCAGTTCTTTTACACACTTTCTTCTTTGTAGATCTTTCAGGGATTGAACATAGGGCTTGTATGATGCAAATAAGAAGCCTTGCATTGAATTTGAATAACATTTATAATTTCTCTATTAATGCATCAAATTCTTCAGAGGATGAATAATATGTATTTATCTGGTCTTCTTTTTTCATCTTCCATACGCTCTCTCTGCGCTCATAGTGAGAAATTTACTGGAAAAGAAGATATAGGGTCCTGCTGAGCCTGACGTGCCATATCACATCTTATGAATAGTGGTGGCAAGAACCGTTTTACAGACACCGAATAAGAAATTGAAAAGTAAAAAGTAAATTTCAAGATAGGCTATTCGTTAAATAGCAATAGCAAGTATATATTGGATCGAAGGGATTAATCTGGAGTGAGTCTGAGAAGGGAGTACAAGAAAAAGAGAAAACTGAATATGTAACACGGACTTTTAACTGCAAGAGTTAATGTTCTACTTGATTTTATTTATCAAGAAACAACAAAAAAATCTAATTTACATCATACTTTATAGAATTGGTGTATGGACACCATAAACATCATTAATTATTTATAACCAAAAGAAAAAAAACCGTGAATTCCTTATAAAATTTTTCTTTAGCACTCTTCTATGTTACTCTATCTGTCTTCATACTCATCATTTGCAGCGATATTTCATGCCATTTAATGGGATTGATTAACATATAAAATACATTTGCTTTGTTTTATGCATGGCTTCTCCTCATATTATATCATCACCCTAGCCTTGTCCACTAAAGGATCATCACTCAGATCCTTAATGCTCATCCCGCCAAATGGGGTCCCAGAGGGTCAGTGGGTGAGTGAAAACATAACCTCTTCGAGTGGCTGACCATAAGCTGAAACTCATGCCTTCCAACTTGAGAAACAAACATGTTACCATCACTTCAAATGATGTTCTCTACATAGATATTACAAAAATAATAATCAAGAAAACTTGTATGCATGCTGCAAGAAGATTTTGGAAATTTTTTGAATGACTCAAAGTTTGATAGGTATAATTGAGTTGCTTGAGCCATTTACTGTGATACGGCTACTTTCAGGTGTTATCCACCTGTAGATTGCAGTTGTAAGTGTCTCTGCCCATTCATCAGCAACAATGATAAGCTTCTTATTCGATCCTCTTTTTGCACTTTTGAGTACCAATTTGCTAGTAACTCGCTTTTCCATTTGACAAATATGCTTGCCATATTTAGATTTACTTACCTCTACAGTCAGTTGAGCACTGCTTTAACACATTTTCCTGCAAAAATGCATTTAATTATTGGCAAGAGCCTCCCCCAAATTATTAAGGGCATAATTTGGAATTGAACTTTGGACTATGAGATTTAGACTTCTAAGCATTTTGAAATAAATTATAAAAATCTTTTGCATAGTGGAGTTTAAATGATCTAATCTTTCTTATTCATTTTTGATCAGAAGAGACCTAAGGAGATTCAAGCTCTAACCTCTTAAGTAGCGGATGACGATGTCATTTATCCCAATATCCAATTGATGCATACATAATATATCATCTTTTAACATTAGATTAGATAGATTTGATTGTAAGGATGTGTATCGATTAGAACGTTGAAAAGTATACACGGGAAAATTTTAAAAGCATCTCTTGTAGACTCAAAAAACATGAAGCTGACAAACTATGCTAGAATTTGCAAATTGCCTTTGATTGAACACAAAACAAATGTTAAAAATGTTTAACTCAATACTCTTGGTAATTAGACAAATGCATTTTGCTAGAAAAAATAGATAACTTTCTAGAAAGAAAAGTTAGAGAGTCATTAGAAATTAGTTTACAGCTTAATATAGTAAATAGAGATGGGCCTTAAGACAAATGAAAGTTGGTGGCCTTTTATCATTAAAATCATGAACAAAAGGAAATTAAGATAATGAACTTAACTTGTGATAATTGATCATTGTGGTATAACTTGCTAGAACGGTCAGTGATTGGCACCTTTAAGGCCATTAGTTCAATTCTTATAATTTATAATTAAACATACATGAGTTTTGAAAATCAAATCAACCAACGACTTGGGGGGAAGTTCAACCAGTGACTCCATTGCTGGGGAAAAGGAGGAGCTCGTAATTGGCATGAACAAAATGCTTGAATTCATGGATCACTATGAGACCTGCAGCACTTGCCCCTTGAGGGTTGCAATTTCACCCAATCCGATCGTAGATATTCCAAGTCCTTGGTCCTTAGCAGAATCAATTGAGTGTGGATGTCATCCAAATTAGTTCAGGAGTTTAGCTTCACTCTTTCTGGTTTTTAGAGACGTGCAATTGACTATAGAGCTCTCATGCTTGCTTGGGGATATAACTCCACTGGTCACTCTGCTTTCAGGTTTGAGCACCACTGGCTGGATCACCCCTTCATCAGCGAGATAGTCAAGAAAATAGGGAAAGTTATGCAAGAATGCTCTTAGGGAACTAAAGCTTTTTATCAAGAGTTGGAGATATGAAGCTAAATGTGTGTTTTGGCTGCAGAAACAACAATTGCAGTCTTCCCGTAAGCAACAGCAGGACCAACAGGAGCTAAGTGTTGATATCTCCCAAGAAGAGATGCGGTTAATCCTCCCATTACAACATTTTGGACTAGCACAAGGAGGTCTATTGGAAACAAAGATCACACACCACCTGGGTTAGGTAGGGAATCACCTCACTTGATGCGAAGACATAGCCAGACCCAAGGAGTCAGGAGGATGGGGTATATCCAGACTAGAAGGCTCTGAACGTAATGAGTTATACAATATTGTCTGTTACCTTTATTCTGTGTAAAGTGAAAATATAAAAGGTGAAATGGTTGCCTAAATTTATTAACTAAAATGGACTTGAGTATCCACAGTGCTCAGATGATTAAGCTGCTATCAGAGCCCATTGGTATTGCGTGACGCAACATTGATCAACAAAACATGGAAAACAATAGATTTATTCAACTTATTCGTGGTCTTTTTTATGCAAGGACTAAGAGTTGGAAAAACAATTGTCGGTTACTGAAAAATTCAGAAAACACAATTAAATAAACGTAAAAAGTAGAATTGCTGCATAAGTATATAAAAATAACATAATGTGTACAAATTCCTTTATTTTTCCACAACCAACATCTCTTCAATACGTAACACCCCATCCTAGGGAGTAAGAGTTAACACACAAAGCCCCCAGAATGCTGCTTGAAAATGCAAGGGTGAATTAAAAAACAGTTAACCAGTTATTAGGAATTGAACTTGCAATTACCAGCATTAACAATAATCAATTTAGCATAAACACAGCAAATTATGTTATGCAAATAGTGGCCCAAGGATTTAGCTGAAAGAGAATGCCAGTATGAAGATTGACATCTCTTGACATTATATGCATCCAAGTTGCAATACAAATGTCAAAACAACTAAACTTGAAATCATATTCATAGTTGTTTAACTTAGTAACAAACCAATTAACTTGATCAGTTCACCTTAGCAATCTTAAATCATGCATAACCAAACATGGTTAGTCATATGAAAAGTCAAACTATAGGAAAACATATTATTTATGAAACAGATAAATTGCAATTTAAGATTCAAGAACAATATAGCAACTGAGGAACCATCTCCATGTCTATTCACTATATCATTACCCATGAAACAATATTCATGGTTCAGCAAGCAGGAAAATCATAAATTAGACTGTGCACATGACTACTATTGTTATTATTTTGATGAGAAGGAAAGCCCTGATCTATAGTGGCTGAGGCACAACTGGAAAAAAAGAAGAGGTATAAAGTAGTACATCTGAACAAGTTTGAAGTTTTCATATTAAGACAGTAAAAGAGTATGAAACATCCTTCTTGAAAGAAAACTGAAAAACAAGTACCACCGTGGTGGAAAAAGAAAACTAAAAGAAAGCAAAAAAGACAAAGACACATCCATAGCATCACTGTCAAACCAAAAGAAACTGGACAAACATCCATACCAAACTGAACAAAAGACTGAACAAGGAAAGTCAGACAAGGCCTGGATACAAATCAAAGGAAGGAGAAAGGGAATCCCTTTCCAGTTTACAATCCACATCCAAGGCAATAGTTGTCTGTACATAAACGACGGGGGGAGAATTGTCATGTTCAACAACCTCTTCATCTAGAACCGCCAAAACAACATAGTTGGAAACTGCTCCCTGTACAATGGGCTTGAATTCTTCCATGGAAACCCCCAAGAGTTGGGCTATTTTCCTCTCATTCAATGTTTCTTTTCTGCAAAATCAGATGGATCGTCCTTGAACTTTAGCATTGGGGTAGGAGCAAGATGAAACAAGATCTGCAATTTCTTAGCTGCTTGTTTTAGCTAATTCTTTCTCATAGCTGCTGGTCTTGATGATTGACGGGGAATGAAGCTTTCAGAATGTAGGACCCCTAATAACCACCCTCTAAAATTCAGTACAGTTTTTTTCTCTAATCCTCTTAAAACATGAGGCTATACTTACACTAGCAACTAATAAGGATATGAATCATATAATGAAGGGTTGATCATAGAGCCTCCGTGCCTCCTTCCCTCATTAGATATAACAAGTTGTTGATGAAATGAGGCCTTTCTACTTCTCTTAGTCCTAAGGATTCACACATTAATTGCATGTCATCTATCTTTGGTATTACCATGATACCTTAAGGACTAGCATAGCCAAGGGTGATGGTTAACACTTCTCATCACTTAGGAAACTTGAAAACATCAAACATTTGTGGGACTCAATTGTTTAAAGTTTTGTTTTACAAGTAGCACCAACAGATGTGGTTAGATGTAATCCTAATCATCTACTATGTTTTCACCAAACAAGACCATTTAATCTATCATAGAGTTCAAATAGTTGGAAATAAAAAATATATAGGTTTCAAAAACTTTGCCCATGTAATGTGGCATTGTATTTTCACATTGAGGATCATCCAATTTGAAAAATTTGGTGACCATTTGGCTATGAGTTGGGTTATCTCTCAGGTTCTATGCTACACATAAGATTTGGCTCAATCATCATTTTTAGACTACATGTAGGGCCCCTAATAACCACTCTAAAAATTAGCACAAATTTCTTTTTCATTTCCAAGCCTCTAAAAACACATGGGGTATACTTACATTAGCAACTAATAAGGATGTGACTCATAATGATAGGATGATTATAGGGCCTATGTACCTCTTTCCCTCCTTAGACTTAACAAATTGTTGATATGATGAGACCTTGCCACTTCTCATAATTCTAAGGATTAATGCATCTATTACATATCATCTATCCTTAGTAGCACTATGATACCTTAAAGATAGCTTTGTCTAAGATGATTGCCAATGCTTTGCATTGCTTGTGAAACATCAAACATTTGTGTGACTCACTTGTTTCAAGTTTCATTTTACAAGCAGCACCAACGGATGTGGTTGGATGTACTCCTAGTCCTCCACTATGTTTTTGCCATACAAGATCATTTAATCTAGTATAGGCTTCAAACAATTGGCTGGGAATTAAAAATATAGGTTTCAACAACTTTGCCCATGCAATGTGGCATTGCATTCCCACATTGAGGGCCATCCAACTCAAAGAATCTAGTCACCATTTAGCTGTGAGTTGGGTTATCTTCGGGTTCTAAACTACACAAACAAGGCTTAGCTCAACCATCATTTTTAGACTACACCTTGATATACCCCCAATATAGGTGACCAGGGATCATACATGAGGTGGGTACACACTTAAGAATGGTGCTTGCATCATTGAAAACCTTTGGGTGTTGTGCAACTCAACTCCCTTGGGTTCAATAGCTTAGGATATTAAGCCGAAGTAAGCATATGTACGGGTAGGGTTAGATAGTGGTGCTTATCTCCACATCTAGGGTAGGTAGGGTGTATGCAAAATAAATAGACAATGCAACCCATCCATTCAAGGTATGGGGATGCATATATATTATTATTAAAATGATTACTTAATGTTCCCTAAAAATACTACATGCTTCACACAATGCACACCAACCAAATGCATCATTTACCTAATTACTAATTGTGAGTTAGGTGAATTGCTTATCTTATGGCCCAAAAGGGCTTCTAATCATAATTCATATGGGTTAATTTTATGGAAAATAAATAAACATACATGATCACACATATTTTCTTTCTTTCTTTTTCACACAAATAAAACAATATGATTGCTAACTGATAAATAAATGGGGTTAGTACATTGTAGTAAAAATAAATAAACAATATGGGGTTGCATTGTGGCCCTGATCATCCTATGGGGGCATGGGGTCTTGGGATGCCGGGCGTGGGTTTCTGGCCCGGGTTGTTGGCAGGGGGCACAAGGGCATGAGGATGGTGAACTGGACACATGGATTTGTTATGGGGCATGGGGTCACTGACCCAGGCTGTCCAATTGTACAGCTATTTTTTGGATTAATATAACTCAACTTTTTTCCAAAAAAAAAAAAAAAACAATATTCACTTTTCATGAAAGGAAAATCTAACTGGGACAAAATGTACAAACATTCATATAATGAAAGACTTACTCCAAGGAGACCTCTAGCTTTCCAAGATGCAATATTCCCATCATACCAATGAAAGAAGTAATTGTGCATCTCAAGTGTCTTTTAATTGTCATATAACAGCTAGCTCACATCATACAATGGAGAGAGTTACAATAGTTAGAGTTTGTTTGTCATAAGACAATTAGTCAATGTTTTCCCCTATTTTCAGACATCCAAAATTGGGCAAACAAAGTCTGAAAGTAGGGCCTAAATTTTTAGCAATCAAATCTGTGTTTAGTGGAGATGGAGGGCCTGAAAACAAATCTGAGATTATAATCCACTTAGCTCATGGGAGTTGGGTTTTGACAAGGTTTTGTTTGTTCCTTTTTTGGTTTTTTGTTTTTTGTTTTCTCAGCCTAAGGTATCTTTCAGGCTTTGCAACATCAATGTTTGGGAGATAGGAGCTTGGGGAGTAGATTACCAGCCAAAAAAAATACAACAATAATAACAGTAACAGTCCCTTTTTCTTCTTTTTTATTTTTTTCTCAGGCTACAACAGAGAACATAAAATTTCTAAATTCCTTTTTTTTTTCTAAAAAGAAAAAGAGAAGCAAAGGCAGATTCTATGTGTGATGGTTGTCATTTACATTTTTTTACCATATTTAAGAAATCATAAAACAGTAAATGCTTACTAGATAATAACAAAATGAAAAAGGATGGCAGTGTCTATGCTAGCATTATTAAGGAATCAAAATTATGATTTTATGGAGTAGAAAACAAACAAAATATTATGTGTTCATGTGCAATATGGAAGGGAGAAACAATAATAAAATATGATATACACCAAGTTTGAACACGATGATGGATTAACATGGTTCCAAACTTTGACATCTTCATTAATAAATTTTTCAGCTTCTCATGTTTTCACATTGAGAGAAATGTAGGCTTGGACAAAGGATCATTTAACAATGATTTGGTACATGAAAACTCTCTTAGAAACCCCTCAAAACTGACTAAAAAATGATCAACAAAATAAAACATGTGCACTTAACAAAAGACACCAAAAATCCTCAGTATGCATATATTATTTTTTCCAATTTTAAAATGAGTACTTAATGGACCCTTTGGCCACCTAGCTGTGTTACACCAAGTCTTTCCAACCCTACAACATCTTGTAGCCCACAAAAGAAGAAGACTGGGATTGGATAAAATGGTGGGGGGGCTAACACCATCAAGCATCTCCAATAACTAAGCCCTTGTAGCCCACACAAGAGATCACCAGCCTTGGATAGAATGATGGGTGGCATTTCGTTTATAAAAATGATCACAAGAACATGAAACCAAGTGCACATGACACAAGAAAATGCTAACTCATAAGCCCAAGACATGCATACCAAAATCAAATCCAAGACACATGAGAGACTCCATGCATGACTCACAACTCACAAGAACTTCTACATGACCTCATGAAATAATCCTCACTTGGACAAGGCAATACATCTTCAAACACCTACTAAAAAACTTTGTACAACAAAGGTTTAGAATACACATCTTTAAAGTTGAACTTGACCAATTTGGGGAGGTAGAAGATACTTCAAAGTTGGGTTGTTGTCCAGCCAATGGCCTCAAGAAATCAACTTCAAATTGTAGGTCCAAGGTGTTGTCAAAATCCCTTTCCAAAATCAGAGAAAACAGTCCCTTAAATCAGCCAAACAGTCCCAAAAAAGCAGTCCTAAAAAGCCTCCAACAGCAGCAGCAAAATCCACCTCCAAGAGCCCACAAGAACATTCAACACAGCCCAAGAGATGGCTGAGAACAAGCAAGGAACATCCACTCTTCCTCCCCTTTCTTTAACTCCTCACCCCTCTAACTAGCATAGTCTCCACTTCCTTGGCCAAAAGTGAAAATAAGAGCAAACACCCACTCTATTTATAGGATGGAGGAGACCCTAGGGCTTGGGCAAAGACTTGTGCACAAGAGTTTACACAATGGGTAGAAAATAGACAGCCCATTCTTCAAAAATCTTTTTTTTTTTTTTTGGATTTATGGCATCATTGCTACTTGACTTGGACAAGCAAGCTCTCATGAGGGAGTAGACATGTGAAATTGACAACACTCAAGAGAGTCACATGGCCTTTATTAAATGAGTCCCTTGTCCCTTTTCCAGCCATTAATATGAAGTGGACAATATAAATAAAATAGAAGTCATTTTAAGGATGTCATAGATCATACATCACCATCTCGCATTAACTTTTCCTATGACCCCACCTTTTTGTCTTATTAGAAGTCACTTTAGTTTATATGTTGAGGGTTTTAGATTTAATTTTGGCCTTTTGTATATTTTCCACATCTCCTATAATTTATCTAGTAAAAATCATTGATACTAAATTGTTTGTCCATCCAATATTTTACACATGTTGAGCCAATCGTAACAAGCACAAACATGCTAGCTACCATGCTAGAAGCTAATATTTTGATTGAGTCAAGGAAAATATGGTACCATTGACTACTTTTTTAAAAGTTTAACTTTAAAAATTCAAAATATAAAGCTTGAATCAAAAAACTAATTGTAGATCTATATCCTAGGTGTAAAAATGAGTTGGTCGACCAAATTTGAGTGTGATTTGACAACTTTGAATTTTGATGTATTTTAATTAATTAAATATTTAATAATTTAAAAATTCTAACTAAACATCAAAATAAACCACGAATCCACATCATGTAAATTTTCTAATATTATTCTAAAATAACGCTAGACTTTGCAATGCTTATTCATTAATAAAAATATATTTTTTAAAAAATTTAAAATTATAAAAATTAGAAATAACTAATAATCTTGCTTATGTCACCCAAACAAAGGTCTTCATATTACTAAGAAACACTAGGCACATCTACAAATATATATAAGCTTCAAAACAAATTAAAGTCTAAATATTTAATAGAGTATTAAGGTCACATGTACAAATGTGGGGGATTACACTACACCTTGATATACCCCCAAGATAAGTGACTGAGAATTGTATGTGAGGTGGGCACACACTTACAAATGACAATTGCATCATTGAACACCTTTGGGGTTTTGTGCAACTCAACCTTCTTGGGTCCAATGGCTTAGGTTATTAAGCCAAAGTAAGCATATGTACAGGTAGGGTTGGATAGGGGTGTTCATCTTCACATCCAAGGTAGGGTAGTGTATGCAAAATAAATAAACAACGCAACCTATCCATTCAAGGTATGGGGATGAATATGTTATTATTAATATGATTAGCTAATAATCTTTAGAAGTATTACATGCTTCACACAATGCACATCAATCAAATGTATCATTTACTTAATTACTAATTGTGAATTTAGGTGAATTGTTTATCTTAGTGGTAAGGGTCTTAGCTTGGTAACCCCAAGTTATAGGTTCAATTCTACTGGGTAGCACTAGGTTATAAAAAAAATTTCCATAAAAGGAATTCCAAAATTGGTCCAATGGATCCAAAGGGTCTCATTTGCTGTAAGTAAAACTTTTAGTTTTAGTTGCAGCTTATCCTAAGGCCCAAAGGGCTTCTAATCATAATTTATGTGATTTCATTTTATCAAAAGCAAATAAACATACATAATCACACATATTTTTTTTCCTTTTCTTTGCACAAATAAAAGATTATAATTGCTGATAGATAAGTGGGGTTAGCATATTAAAGCAAAAATAAATAAATAATACTTTGCATGAAAGGAAAATCTAACTATGAAAAATATATAAAACATTCATTATGCAATAAAAGGCTTACCACATGGAGGCTTCCAAGCCTCCAAGATCCACTATTCTCACCATACAATTAAAAGACATAACTATGCATCTCACAAAGAATAAAATACCAATTGAACATGACACAAAGAAAATGCCAACTCATGAGCCCAATACATGCATGCCAAAAATCAGATTTGAAACATATGAAAGACTTCATGTATGATTCACAACTCACAAGAAATCCCACATGCCCTCATGAAATAATTTTCACTTGTCCAAGCCATTAAAACAATAAGCACATATTAAAAAAAAATCTGTACAACAAGGGTTTGGAGTACACACCTATAGAAATGAGTTAGCCAATTTGGGGAGGCAGAGGACACTTCAAGCTTGGTTTGTTGTTGAGCTGGTTGCTTCAAGAATCAGCTTCAAATTGCAAGTCCAAGTTGCTGCTGAAATCCTCTTACAAAAATCAAAGAAAACAGTCCTTTGGATCAGCCAGACAATCCCCAAAAATCAGTTACAAAAGCGTCTTACTGCAGCAGCAAGATCAGCCTCTAGAAGTCTACAAGACCACTTAAGACAATCCAAGAGATGGCTGAAAACAAGCAAAGAACATCCACTCTCCTTCTCTTCTCAACTCCTCACATCTAAAACTAGCATAGTCTCCTCTTCTTTGGAAAACAAGAAAATGATGGCAAAACCCCCTCTATTTATAGGATGGAGGAGACCTTAAGGCTTGGACAAAGGCTTGTGCACAAAAGTTTATGCAATTGGCAAGGACTAGACAACCCATTCTCCAAACTTTTTTTTGATGACATCATTGCTACTTAACTTGAACAAGCAAGCTCTCATGCGGGAGTGGACATGTGACACTAACAACACTCAAGAGACTCACATGACTCCTATTAAATGAGTCCTCTATCATTTTTCCAGCCTTTAATATGAAGTGGACAATTAGCATTTGAAAAAATAGATGTCATCATAAGCATGTCATAAAGTCTACATCACCATCCCACATTGAATTTGTAATTTATTTTTGGCGTTATATCTATTTTTCATATTTCTTATAATTTATTTAGTAAATTTCATTGATACTAAACTTTTGTATATCCAACATTTTACACATATCAAGCTGGTTGTACTGAGCACAAACATGCCATAGCTACTATGCTAGGAATTAATATTTTAACTGAATTAAGGAAAATATGGTCCCACAAAGTACTTTTTTAATTGTTTAACATTAAAATTCAAAATCTAGGACTCAAGAAATTAATTATAGATCTATACTCTAGGTGTAAAATTCAGTTAGTCTACCAAATTTGAGTGCGATTTGACAATTTTGAATTTTTGAGGTATTTCAATTAAGTAAATATTGAAATTAAAAATTCTAACTAAACATCAAAATAAACCATGGATCCGCATTACATTAATTTCCTAGTATTATTGTAGGACATCAGGGGTTGATGGCCTTGACATTGCAGGGGTGGAATGTCGGGCTGAACACTATGAGGATGATACAATGTTGCTTAGTCGTGCGGGAGTCCTACAAGCGCAGCGCATCAACGTCGCACTTTCTCGGTTAGCGGATGAGTTGGGACTGGAGATTAACAGGGCTAAGTCAATGGCTTATTTTATCAATGTGGATACACAGATTAAGAACCAAGTCGTACAGGTCCTGAACATCCCACCCAGAATAGTTAGAGACACCTACCTTGGTATCCCACTCTTCTGATGGGGGTGAAGCATACTTGGAATACATTGTTGGAAAAGGTTGAGAGAAGGATGGGACACTGGGCCAATCGTTTCCTGACCAGAAAGAGGCGATTGGTGGTGGCATCGGGGATTCTTACGGCAATAACCCGGTTTGTTGCGGTGGTTGCCACCCCTTCGAACGCCATTGTTAACAAAATCAACATGCAGATTCAACGATTCATCTGGACGGGGGGCAGGGGGGGGCAAAATCCACCTTGTATGTTGGGACTAGGTCGCATGCCCCTGTAACGCAGGGGGTGGGCATCTCCAAATTCGAGGACGAACTCATGATGGGACAACAACACCTGTTGCTTCGATTTACATGCCCGCTTGGGGAACCGGCCCAATGGATTTGCGTTATGAATGTGAAATATCATCGTTGGGAGGCGGGGGCGCAGGACTTGAGACCCTGGCAGGGGCTTTGCCGCCATGTGTGCGAGATGCAGACACAGGGGTGGTTGGGTCATGCACTGCATTGCCTAATGACAGCCAAGTACCCACATGTACCAGGCTGACGGCAGATTTGGAGGGGGCGGCTCTATGAGAAAATCAAAATGTTCCTGTGGCTGATACGACATGACACATTGCTAGTTCGCACGGTTCTGCGCAGACAGGGCCTCATTATTGATGACACCTGTCCCTTGTGTGGTGCCTCACCTGAAACGGTATGACACTTCACATCTGGCTGTGTCTACATGTGAGCCACGTGGCACTTTGTAGGAGCGGCACCTCCAATGCGCCTCACTAGCAACTCTCGGGCCACGCTACTTTTATGGGTAGCGTGGAAGACAAGAAACCACACAGTATTCCAGCAACATCAATTGGCACCCCCCCCGCTGGTGGTTTCCCAGGCTCATAGCACGTGGAAAGAGATCGAGGCGGCAATGGGTGTCACGCCTACATACAAACCTGATTGCGCCGTGTTCTAGGCAGAGGAAGAACTCTGGCTAATGGTGGAACAGTGCAGCTAGAGCGGTGCCTTGCAATGGTTGGTTGGGGACTTGGACCTGTCAGACGACGCTTTCTTCACCAATTGGCACAACAATCGTACCTACTTCTGGGGGAGAGAGGTCATCGTTTCAGAAGCTTCGATTGCCAGGTGTCTGGCGGCCCAGGCCGACGGCGAAATCATCTTACCCTCTGTGTGCGGGCTACAGGACACGGAACTGTTCTTTGATGGGCTGGTGCCACACACGTAGAGTAGACAAGTGCTCAGATCTTCTTTGCTCCGAATCTGGGCCTGAGTGGTGGATCTCGTTGACAGATATTTTGTCCAGTCTGGCAACGGATCTAAGATCCAGGGAATCCACTTTGCCTTCCTCCATTGCCTTAAGTTAAGGCATAGGGTTAACTTGCCCAGATTTTTCCTAACGACCCTACAACTACAGAGGCGCGGCCGTCACTCAGGGCTCATCTTGGCCTTGTGGCGGGGGGGGGGGGGGGGGGGTGCAAAACCCATCGGCTGCCCCCCCATGGGGAGGCCCCTCGCCTGGTCCATCCCTTTCGGCCAGCTGGGAGAGCCTCTGGACCCAGCTTGCGGTGACCTACACATGGAAGAAACACAGCTAGCAAGGATAGAGACCCCCAAACCCCACGGCGGAGCCGGAGATGTTGTCACCCGAAACCTCGGGGCATAACGAAACCAGGGACGAGGATTTGCAGCAAGAGGCCACAGCCGCGGCACGCGTGGCTGAGCACTGGGAATGGGAGGCAAAGTGGGAGGAAGCCCTTGTGCAGGCCCGGGCTGAGCTGGAAACCTAGTTCCGGGAAAGGGAGCAGGAGAGAGTTAGACAACAAACCCTCCTGGCCGATGTAGCCTGGGCTCGGCTAGTGGATGAGATTTGGGCCCAGGTGAGAGAAGAACTACTTCAGGAAGAAACCACCAGAAGGGATCGCGAGGAGGTTGAACGGGCGCAGCGTGAACGGGAACAAGAGGAGGAGACAGAGGCAAAGCCAGCTAGACCGGGCATAATGCGCGCCAATGGCTTAGGAGTGGATGGTGTCCATACCTCATCCTTGTTATCAATTATGACAGCACTTTGGGGGAGCTCAAACACCACATCCGTCGGACCTCAGCACGTTTCCATCTAGATGGGGGGACGTCAGCGGTGGATAGGAACCAACGGGAACCCGCCATGCAAGGCATCCAGCAGGCCGCCAGTTTTGTGGACACAGAGCTCCACTGTAACACGCTGGACATCCTTCACATGCTGGAGCGGCCGCACTGTGCCTGCCATAGGCTACCAATGAGCCCATAGCGGGGTTGCAATTTCTGGGCCCCCCCATAGTTTTGCATGTCAATTTTGGGTTGTAACCACACCCCACATGGGCCAATGTTGTTAATCCACCCTTTGTAATTCCTTGTACTATATTTTCAGCAATACAATCCGGAACATTCTCTCAAAAAAAAAAATAAAAAAATACTAAACTTTGCCATGCTCATTCATCAATAAAATATATAGTTTTTAACATAAAATAATAAATAATTAGAAATAAACAGTAATCTTGATGATGCCACGTAATCAAAAGTCTTCATATTACTTAGAGGCATACACACACACACACAAGCTTTCAAACAAGTAGATGTGAGATCATATGTATTACATATTAAAGTGTGTTGGCAATTTATTTGATACCATTATGCATGATGGGTTCTTTAGTGTGGTTGGATGTGGCTACCTTGATCCTTTTGTTAAGGTTTTCATTATTTGATTTAAGAATTATTGTTCACATGATTCTTGTGTTTGCTAGCCAGTTGTTCATTTAAACAAGATTATTAATGTGCACATGCTGATTTTTTATTTTCCTCATTGCTAAACCATTAATATTGTATGAATGTTCACAATATAGTGAATAGATGTAGAGATGGTTTCTCAGTTGCTATACTATTCTTGTATTTCTATTTGCAATTTATTAGGCTCATGAATAATGTGTTTTCCTATAGTTTGACTTTCCATATGACTGATCATGTTGGTAAGGTGAATTGATTGAGTTAGCTGGCTTCTTGTTGAGCTAGACAACTATGAATAATATGATTTCAAGTTTACTTGTTTGACATTTGTATTGCACCTTGGATGCATAGTGTATCTTGAGAGATGTCAATTGGCATATTCGTATTCTCTTCCTGCTAGATCTGTAGGTTGCTATTTGTATCATATAATTTTCTATGTTATGCTTTAGTCTTTTTATGCTTAACTGATTGTTGTCTGTGCTGGTCTACATGCAAGATTGGATTTTGATTGTGATAATGAATTAGTGAATGAAAAAAATAAAAATAAAAATAAAAATTCAGCCTTGCATTTCAAGCAGCATTTCGAGTGTTTCAGGTGTTACCTCTTATTTCCTAGAACAGGGTGTTACATGCCTTTAGTGTTGTTCTAAAATCCTTTCCCATAACTTCGTAGCGTGACCCATAAGCTTGGTGCCTCTATAGTTCTCATAGTTTTGGATGTCTCTCTTGTTTTTGTAGATGGGTACTGTAATGGTTCTCCTTCAATCATCCAACATTTTCCTTTCCTTCTGAATCTTGTTGAATAAATTTGTAAACCAAGTAATCCACATGTCTCTTAGATTTCCATAACTATATAAGGATACCATATAGTCTCACTACTTACCATTAGTATCTTCATAGGGATACCTCTTACATGCAAACACTCTTGACTTGTTAATTTAAAGTACTTATATTAATAGAACAGTAAAATATGAAAAATCATATAATCAATTCATACTTTTATAAATTTATTGGTTTGGTCTATAAGGGAAATGGAATTTCTTTTAGAACTTAATGACAATCAATTAAAATATCCAGGAAAGAAGTGGGATATTTTTTACAGGCACTTTAATCACTGGTTTTATGTACTGTGAATATATTTAAGATATGTCTAGGTACTTATCAGTTAGCGATGTGAATAGCTGCTAATAACCTCATACGAAATCATCCAACGTAAATATTTCTAACGCAGAACCACGACACAAAATTGCTTCAGACATGTTAGAAGGATCCAGTGGTAGTTATGTAAATAATCATGGCTGTGCAAATTTCTTCTTCTTTGCAGATGTTTACAGATGCTGGCCAGTATGTGATAAGATTTGGAGACGTCGGTACTTCTAGTAACATAGGTCCAGCAGCACAGGTGGATATGATAGGCTAACCGCTATTGGAAAATATATTTATGATTGAAAAGCACTTATGGAACTTCAATATTGTAATATAAATTCCTTGTTTTGTTATGGTTCATGTCTGTTGCATTTAATGCTTCTGTATGCCAGATACAACAGTTGGAAGTGTCACGGCTATTGACTCTGTCAGAGAGGGCAGTGGCTGTTGCTCTTGCCATCTCACTTGATAATGATTACTTCTCCAGACATAGCGGATGGTAGGATACCACTTTTCCTTTTTCAGAAGAAAAATATTGTTATTCATTTGATTGCAGAAATGTAAAGACAGATTAACAAAAATTTTACTTAGTAATTTTGTTTACTTTCAATGTAAGTTTGTGTTCGTTCTAAGTGGTTGTCTTATCTTTCTTTCAAAGAGAATATATTAATAAAATAAGATTTGAATTACATTGAGATTAATTTTAGGATCTTAATCTTAATGGTCAATCAAGATGTTAAGATCAAATTTCTAAAAACACAATCATCTCAAGGTACCAATTTAATCCTGACTTCTGAAGTAAAAATTATAATCATCATGTAAGGCTCAGGCAGTCAAGTCCCAGTTTTTAAGTATAACATTCTATATGTAATCATGCTTCATTCTCCATCAGCATTCCCTCTTAAGAATCAAGTCATTAGATGCAAATAAGTTTCAAAATGAAAATATGATAAGCTACATGTCTGACACATAAAACCAAGACACCACCTCCCTCAGGCAGTCGGTGATGTGAATTTTGATTATCTTAGTTGTCTTGAGCAACCTTTTCACAGCCAACCTTAGGGGTACTTATATTCTATTAATGGATGAAACTTAAACAAAATTGCATCAATAACAGATATAGCACTTCATACACAACTTAAAAATACCATAACCGTTATAAATATAACATGCTTGATTCATGGGTCAGGTTTCTTTTACTTGATTCATAAGTCAACTTCCTCGGCAGTGTGTCTATATATATGTATTTTCTTTTTCCTATTTTTCATGCTAATTTTTTAATCAGCAAAATGTACATGTTTCAACCTGAGGCATACCATAAGGCATCTTTTTCCTAGATCTAATTGTTGAAATAAATAGAGAAATATGTGTATCCACTTCCTAAAAACCATTTCAACATGCATATTTAAGCATATTTATTACTTAGCAAATATTAAAGTGCAAAAATAGAATACTTGGAATCTAACACTTTCCTATTTAACAAAACATTAACATAGCTAAAATTTAATCACAAAGAATAACCATAAGTCATTCAACCACTCGCTATCACATCAAATCATAAGCTTGCAATAAAGTGTTAGGAATCCAGTTGCCTTGGGCATCAAATTTGTACTTTGTTGCTAGTGCTACTCATGGGTTAGATAATTCATAACTCATTCAAACAATACCTAGCATGTAGACACAACATGACTTAGGACTAATGCAAACTAAGAAATGCTATTCATCCTACCAATCATGAGCACATGGTCAATCACTCAAATTCTTTGAAATCATAGATGGATCCACAAATTGGCACATTATTTTACAAATTATGATCACATAACTATCAACATCACCCAAATTGAGATTGAAAATAGGGTAGGTTTTGAACATGGGAGTGGGAGTGGGAGTGGTGGCAGGGGTGGGATCCGATGCTGTCAATGGGATGGG
>MNCI01029946.1:4489-50498 GCA_015680685.1 Gnetum montanum | reverse complement strand
GGGGGGGGGGGGGGGGGGGGGGGGGGGGGGCGGTGTTGGGAAGGCCACTAGCCATAGATAGCCAGCCTGGGGGACATGTGATGTGAATAGCCAATTTGGGAATGTTGGGGATAGACTAGAGAAGTAGGCATTAGAGGGGTCATTGATGGGTAGATGCAAGACCGGGGGATGGCCGTCGAGGGTTGGTGGCATTGAGGCTTGTTCTCGGCAGGATGGCAGAATGCAGCTTTAGGTGTGAGGTCCTCCCTTGGATGGGGTGAGTGGAGTTTAATTGGGAAGTTCATATCGAGTGGGGCTTGGCCTAGACTAGATTTAATCCAGAAGTGGGTTGATAGATGTTGTGGTGTGTAGCCTCTCTGAGGACTTGCTACTATGTCTTCCAGTTTGTGAAGGATTGTGACAAGATTTTGTTTTTTTTGGGGGGGGGGGGGGGTAATTGACTTAGTGGAGGCTGGGGGGCCCACACGGATGCTAACCTCTTCACCAGAGCACTAGTGTGGATCTGGGCATTTGGCATTTTGTGGGAAGTGTGGATGAAGGAATTTTTGGAGAACTTCGTTGAGTTGTTCATTGAGTTTATCACATTTGATAGGTTCATGGGCTCCATGGAATGGATGGGTTTTGCACAATTTTGTGTCTGGCGATCATTGTCATTGGAGAACTTAGTTCATGAAGTGGTCTTGGAGCTTCCCTTGAGGGAGGAAGTTATTTGAATTGAGTATGAAAATCCCAAGGAACCTAAGCAGCCCTTGAAGAGCAAGGCGGGGGGTTGTTCAATTTGTGGAAAGGCTGAACACCTGGTGGAGACATGCAGGATTTGACCCAAAGGCCAACAACCAGCCAAAAAGGCAAAGCAACCGGCCAAAAAGGATTCGGGTTGGTTCAAGTTGGGCAAGAAGGGCAAGCTGGTTGCTGAAACAACGGATCAAGAAGTGTTTGAGAAGATAGGGGGTGAATCTCCAAGACAAACAGAGATCCCCTAAAGATTGAGGCCAGATTTGGTGGCTTGGTGGGGAGCTATTGTGGTTGAGGAGCTGGGTCTCTACGCTACAGGGCTTGTCGAGGCCCTTGATTCAGGAGATTGTGGAGCCCCAAACAGAATAGGCTGAATTCTTGTTTGAAGTTTCTTTGATATCATTGGGGGCTGGGAAAACTTGATGAACTAGTACATCGATGATGAGGCGTAAAAAGATGCAACTTGAGCTTGATTTAGGTTGTCAAGAGACCTTGAAGGAGGTCTACAAGAAACGGTCGTTGGGTCAACCATGAAGATCTTATCATGGAATTGTAGGGGCCAGGGTACACCCTACAAATGAAGTACCCTAAGAGAGATTGTTCGACGCGAGGGATGTGATGTGGTGTGTTTGCATAAAACAAAATTGCAACAATTTGAATCTAGGTTTTTGCAATGGGAGGGGTGGCATATGGAGATGGTTCCCTGCAGGGGTAGGGCTGGGGGTATGGCCATCTTGTGCTAGCTTCATTTGATGCTGGTTGATGCTTCTATGTGGAGCATGATGATCCATATTGCGCCAGAAGGCATATGGATAACAAATGTTTATGGCAACTAGAAGTGGAAACTCGTATACAAGAACATGACAACGTGTTGTGCAAGTAGTCGTTGATAGGAAATAGTGGGTTTTGATTGGGGACTTCAACCAAAGATTGTTTCTATGGGAGAAGTCTAGAGGAGACAATGCTAACCCTCCAAGGTGCAAGGAATTCCTAGCTTTCCACCAAGAACAGGAGCTCGTGGACATGGATATTGGGGGTTGCAAGTTCACATGGAGCAATAGGTGCCAGGGCAAAGACCAGGTATAATGGTTCTTACTTTGGATGTCCAAGTATTTGGGAAGGAATGACAAGCCTCAAACCATAGATCGATAGTTTGCTAGATTTGCCGCAGCCAGGAAATGACTCCTTGTCCATTTCGTTTTGAGCGGATGTGGCTAAACCATGGCTGAGGTCGATGGTATAGGACATCTGGAGGGCTACTCTCGGCAGCAGGACCCTAGGGAATTTCTAAAGTGGGGAAATTTGGTTTCCATGCTTACTAGACTTGGTTATAGACAAGGCTTGGAGAGATCCAAGAGCGTCAGGAAAGTGGAACGGACTTGGTGGAGGAGGAACATGCAATTCTTGGTGAGTTACAGGACTTATTGTTGGAAGAAGAATTGTATTGGCATCAATGTGCAAGAGTTACATGGCTCTGGGAAGGAGATAGGAGCACATTTTTCGTTGCCACCGCCAAGGGGAGGGGACAGGCTAAGAAAAAGCTACAGCTGATGCATGAGTGGTCAGTTTTGAGGGATGTTAAGGAGATAGTTGTGGTTGTTCAGAAGTACTGGGCTGATGTGTGGTGGTGGAAATCAACCTAGCTGCTATCAATATGGGTGAGGAAGGTTATTAGAGAGGCAGAGAACTAGATGCTGCGTAGACCATTCATGATGTAGGACTTGGAGGCTGCGGTGGATACAATGAAGCCCAATAAGGTGCTTGGGCCTAATGGTTGGTTGATAGAATTTTTTAAAACATTTGTGGACATTGTTGAAGAAAACTTGCTGGAGGCTTTCAGTTGCATGCTAATGTGGCAATAGGTTTGTTGGGAGATTAACTATTTGTGAATTGTGCTTATTTCGAAAAGGCCCAACCCTTCGTCTTTGGCGTAGTTTAGGCCAATTGGGGTTTGCAACACCCTGCTTCAACTTTTCACTAAAATGCTTGTCTAATGGCTTGCTCCTTTGATGCCTAAGTTGGTGGAAGGGCATCAGGCGGGTTTTGTATAGGGTTGTTTTTTGCAGGACCAAGTTATTCTCTTGCAGGAAATCTTACACTCATTGTGTAGGACTGGATTCCCTGGAATGTGTGTCAAATTAGACATCATAAAGGTGTATGACATCGTGAGTTGGGAGGCCTTACAAGAGATCATGTTACATAAAGGATTTGATCCCAAATTTGTTAAGCTCTGCCTCCATTTGCAACATTCAGGGTGATATTCTTTTGATATTGAGGGAAGATTGTGGGGGTTCACGGTTTTGGGATGGGGGTTTCGACAGGGAGACTTGCTCTTGCTCTTGCTACTTTTGTTCATCATGGCAATGGATACTTTGCAGACTTATTGTGAGTTAGACGGACTGCAAGGATTGGAGATTGTGAGGGTGTGCTATCTTGCAAAACATTATGTAGATGACACCATTCTTTTTTTGTGTGTAGTTGTGCCCCAAGCATTGGCACTAAACCACACTCTGGAATGGATGGGGCAAGAACTGGACCTTGAGATCAATAGAGCAAAATTGATGACCTATTTGGTGAACACGGAGGATCGTATGAAAGGGTGCATCTCATAGGCCTTGGGCATCGTACCTAGGGCAATATAGGACTCATATTTGGGAATGCCAATTTTTGCTTGGAATCGGTGTCAAACATGCTCAGCTTTGGTGCAGAAGTTGCAGCAGAAGACATGCCACTAGGCAAACTCTTTCTTGTCTAGAAAAGGGTAGATTTTTGTTGGCTTCTTCTATTCTCATGGTGGTGGCAAGGTTTGCTACTTTTATGGCTTCCCCCATGGCCAAAGTCATACAAAGAGGTTGACTAGCTTTTGTGGAATTTTGTTTGGTTAGGTGGTAGGGGGGTGGGGAACAAGCTTCACCTTGTGTGTTGGGCCAACACGGTGAGGCCAAAGGTGGAAGGTGGTATGGGCTTGCTATCATTTCAGGACGAGATTATGCTAGGGTTACAAAGATTGGTGAATCAACTACTGGCGTTGGAGGATTGTTCAGCGTAGTGGATTCACATTTTTTGCCACAAATATCAACAATGGGAAGCTGATACGTGAGGATCACTAGTGTGGTGGGCTATTTGCAAGCACACCATAGAAATGGTGGATAGAGGTCTCTTGGGGAAGTCTCCCAAGGATATTGTGGGTACGAAGTATCCTTATGTGGCCAGATGGACACCCATTTGGAAAGGGAGGTTGCTTGAGAAGCTAAAAGTCTTTGCTTGGCTTAGTGGGCATGCTACATTGCCGGTGAGAGGGGTTCTCTAAATGCAAGGGCTGAATGTTGACTCCATTTTCATGATGTTTACAATTGAGCTGAAAACAATTAATCATTTTCTTTACAAGTGGCCCTACATGAGGGACACTTGCCGGGCTTTCATTGCCAGTTTGGCTAACCAATGACTCCAAAGAGACTACAATTTTATGGATGGCTTGGAAATAGTGGAATAATTTAATTTTTTGGGTGTAGCATCTCCTACCACCGGAATTGGTCGTTGTTGTTGTGGCTCGGCTATGGTGGGAATCATCGATGAGCATGGGACATGCATTGTTTCATGAATCAGTGGTGGATGTGTTCCAAGTTAACATGGAGCTGTGGCAACTGGTGGAAAGGATGGGGTGGGCGGCGCTGTTGGCCAAGATCGAAGGAGAGCTTGATCTCATGGATGACTCTTTCTTTGCAAACTGGGTGGGAGATGAGATGACTTTCAAGGGGATGCGGATAATGCTTACAAAGCCAGTGCTATTGGTTGCTTTAGGGGTTTCAGCGTAGGGGGAGATAATCTTCCCGGTGATGTGCAACTATGAACATGCTAGAGAATTCTTTTGATGGGGGATCCCTAAAATGGAGAGCAGACACATACCCAAGTCTACATTGCTGCTGCTTTGGCAGGAGCTGGCTGTCCTTATAGAAAGGTTTCTAGTGCATTCGGGTAGCTCAGCTAAGCTGCTAGGGTTTCACTTTGTGTTCATGTGTTGCGTGAGGCATGGGCTGGGTGTGAACCTGCCATGGTTTTCCCTAGATTTGTTGGAACGTAAATGACCGGGTAGACATTCAAATTTGATTCTGGCTTTATGGTGGATTGGGATGCCAGTGTTGCAATGGGCCACGATTGGAGCTGATGATAGTTTACTGTTGGAGGCAGTTTCAATTTGGAAGGGTGGGAGCTATGGCGGGGTTTGGGGAGAGGTGGACCATTGGGCAGCGCTCTTGGGTAGAAACAAGGATTAAGGACGTGGGACCATCGAGGGTTGTTGTGATGCAAGGGTAGGACATGACTATTCAAGTCACGATTGAGGCCCAAATATAGTGTCAGGAGGGAAGCAGCCATGCAGGCCTAGGTGGAGGAAAGGGTGATTTGGGAGGCCTAGTGGGCAGCACTGACTGGAAGAGGATCTGCGACGGGTGGTGGATTTGGCTACACGACTAAGGATCAAATTGCACGCGCAAATGGATAGGACAACGGGTGGTGGATTTGGCTACACGACTAAGGATCAAATTGCACGCGCAAATGGATAGGACAACGACAAGATAGGAGTCGACAACGACAAGAGGAGACAACCAGGGTGTTGTTGATGGACGAAATGTGCATATGGATTTGGTTGCAACTTGAATGGGATGGGTTGCAGAGGTAGATGGAGGAATGAGAGCTTAGGTGGGTGAGGGATATGGGGGAGTCGGCAATCCTTCGGCTGCAATTGCAACTTGAAATCATTAATGCTAACACCTGGGTCAAAGGGGGAGGGGGATCGGACAAGCCAGGACTGCGGTAATGGATAGGTGGTTAGGGGTGGGGAGAGTTGGGGGGTGGATGCAGGGATATGGGAGGGCTTTGGTGTGTTTGGCTGTGTTGTTGTCCTTCATTTGGTTGGAGTCTGCTGGCTGGGGATGAGGGTTGTCACAATGTGGACCATTGCGGGCCTGTGGGTTTTTGTTTGTTGCATTGCAGCCTTCGTGTTGGGATGGTGGGAGCTAGGCTAGACTGTTGGCCGTTTTGGGGATTTTTAGGGTGGGAATAAGTTGATGGTGGATGCGGCGGCCTGTTTAGTGAAGTCTAGCTGTATGACGATGGCCTCTATGGCTGGGGTCTATTGTGCTGCCTACTGAAGGCCTATTTGGCCTAGATTGTAAATTTGTCTCTCATTTTAATAAACCTGATCTTAGGGGTAAAAAAAAAAAAAAAAAAAAAAAACCACCCGAATCCAGTATAAGTATGATATCATAAATAGATCCCCAAATCAGCACCAAATCCTGCAAATTATGATTACATGGTCACCAATACCACTCAAATCCATCACAAATACGGAATCATAGACAGTTACACAAATCAACACGAATCCTATGAATCATGAGCACATGGTTAGCGATGCCACTCAAATCCATCACTATTATGAAATTATGGAGTCATAGATAGTTCCATAAATCATTACCAGATTATATAAATTATGAGCGCATGCATAAACACTTATTACAATTATGAAATCATGGATAGTTGCACACACATCAGCATTAAATCCTACAGATCATCTTAGCAAAGCATACCTAGAAACACTCTGACAAAATTCAAGACCAAATCCCAAGGAAAAGTAGCTCGTTACAAAAGGCAAGGTATGAGATTCAAGTCTCCATGAATCGAAATGAGACTCAACTTAGCACAATACCAAACCTTCCAACTTTGAAGTCATGAGATCAAACCAAATATAGCCCAACACCCGAAACTCATCACAAAACATAAATTACAGCATATTATACATCTTCCGCTTTTATTGTGTGCATGTAATATAAACGGTGGCTTTCTCAATTTGAGTGTTCATAAGTTGGGTTTACCAGAAGGTTGGCTTCTCAAAATATCTTCTCTTCTCTGCCCAATCACACACAGCTTACTTTTGTTTTGTGAAGCTAGTTTGCATGAATTTAGTGATTTCTTAGGTTTTTGAAATACAATCCTAGGCTCCATGTATGTTTTCTGTTTAGCATAAATTAATTTGAATTAATCATTTTTTGCTATCATGTATCATGGTAGATGTTAGCACTGTACACTTTTTTTTCTATCAGGGTCACACAGATTGCATCATATTCTGCATAATTTAATTGTTTCATATATTTTTCTCTTTCTTAAGCAAATTGTTTCATTTCATATACCTATACAAAAATTATAAAGTTACGCTTGATATATCGTTTATTAAACCATCGGATTTCATGTCTTACATTTCTGTTCTGATATAGTTCTATCCTTGATTTCTCTGAGGTTTTTCATTTACTTTTCAATTATAACTGCATATTTTTAATTTTTTATAAAAGAATTATTAGTCTCTTTCATGTTGAATTTACAATGCTTGAAAAGTAATAGAAATGAATGAATATACTTGTGTTCAGTTTTTTTGGGTATGTTTTGTTATTAATTACGATACCATCATATTAGCGTGTTTGACTCACTAAGTTTAATTTGTTCCTCACGTTCGCAGGGGCATTCCACTTATTCCATTTTGGGCCAGCGAGGAATAAAGTTTAGCGGGATTCTTTTGTAGAGTTGATGTAAGGAGATTTTTAAAGATAAAATTCCTAGAGAACTTCTAGAGCACAACTAAATTTATTAATGAAACATGTTTTCAAATGAATATTTTAATAAAAGTATTTTTTGATCTAATGAAAAAAGACTATTTAAATCGCTATAAAACAGTGTCATGTTCCATTGTCAAATGAGTTTGACATTCTAAAACCCTAATCATGCATAGTGCCTTGTTTGTGTAACATTGGATTTTGGCATTTTATAGAGTGCATGGTGTTATGTAATCTATACGTTATTTAAATTCATGGATGTTTCCAAAGTTTCAATGGAGGAAAATGTGCTTATTATTATAATGTTGATGTCAACGTTTCGAGTTCATTGAATACTATTAGGAATTTTAATTAGTTAATAAATAGAGTGAATATTTAAAGACTATTACATATATTTGAAAATATATATTATCTTGGAATAATATGTTAAAATGTATTATTTTAATGTGGTTGGCATCTAAAGGGATCTTTAGCATTAAACTTTAAATTCTACATTAGAGGTAACCTAGTTTAGCCTAGGCCACTTAGCCTCCATGATGTTATCCCTTCTACCAAATACATCAAGGAGGTGGTCATCCAAGGCAATGACCCTGAATGAGATCTTTTGCAACAAGGCAAACAAGTGGTTAGCAAGGAGAAAGCCTTCAATAATGTAGGTTAAAGGTGGCCTTGGTGAATCAAACTTTATCATGTTCATTGTCAAACAATGGGAAAAATAGGAATACGAATTTCAAGTCCAACAATGTTGGGAAAAACACACCAAATGTAGGTCAACAAAAACCACCTACGAATAGCTTAAAATATCATCTAATACCTTATACATAATTATCCAACATGCTATTGAAAGATGGGTACTGATGAGATGCGATATCATGTTGTCCCCTGCGATATCGTGTACGCGATATCGTGGTCCGTCGCCAAATCTATAAATAAGAGGCAGCTCTCCCTTGTTTTCTCATCCTAGGCTAGAAGTAAGAAAACTTTGGCAGATTGATCACTCCAAAGATAAAATATTTTCCATGTGCCCGCAGTAGGAGTCCTAAACTGAACAGATCTTTATTCGAGCAACATTGTACCTGAACACAAGTTGTGTACGGTAATAAAGATGAACTTACTGGATAAATCTTGCAGTGCATGGAATAGGATTTTATTAAATGATACTTATTGTTTTCTCTCTCACCCTTATCTCCTAGAACGTAGAATGAGTACGACTTGATTACGAGCATCTTCATGTGACTACTTGGTAACCCAGTGGTGTATTTAGGATCTGCGCTTGGTAATCCCAGTGGTAGTCGTGCACCAAGATGTGTACGGATAATCAAGGAATCGGTTGCTCATCGCACTTAGGCTAGATTAGATTCTCTCAACCCTTTCCTCCTAGTTAAGTGCCTCAGTACGACTACTTCGAGCATGTGCGTTACGCGTGGTGATCTTAGCAACGAGTAGCGTTATCGGTTCAGGGTGTGTACAGTAAGTGGGAACGGATGCTGTTGACGCTAGGTAATTTAGACTTGGTCATTAGTTAGAATTAGTAATTAGTTTCTCAACCCTTCACCTTGTTAGCATAGGAGAAAAACATAAAAAGCTATAAAAATCATATACCTCGGACTTACTTAACCATACACTGTGACAACTATAAGTAAGTTTGGGAAGACAACAAATGGTTAACCTTAAGTGTTCCATGAGGCGTGTAGGCATTTAGTCTGCGGAGTTCGACTGGATCACGCGTGCTACGCTCGTATTCGTATGGTTGAGTGTAGGGGTACCTCACCACTCATCATTGGTGCCGTTGTCGGGGACTAAGTGTTTGTGCGCTAAGTAGAACATAAGAGATCATTCACATCGTTGGGAGCTTAAACAAACCTTAGGGTTAATCAAAAGAAAAATTTTATAACAGTAAAATCAGCACACCAATAAGACATCATGTCTTCTTCTTCTTCTTACAAGAGCAACACATCACCTAGGGATAATACAAAGAACAGTCGGCAATCAAAAACACATAGCCTAAATCAGCCGATTCCTCAACAATACAGGGTGACATATACTCATCCTGATGAGTATATACCTGATTATACTTTTATCCTCCATCAAGATGAACAGATGCGCTGGAGAGATTTGTTTGGTAACATAGTGTTACCTCTGGATCGTGTTGTCTTTAACATGCTTCTCCGTGCCTTGGCACAGACTGGCATGACAGAATTATATGCCGAATACGTTGCGGTAGACTTTGACATGAGGGATTATCATCCCACAGATTTACAACGTATGAGGGACGCAAGGTAGGAGAGCCAACATACATTGTTGAAGGGCAAAGAGGTCCTGCACGTCCTTAGCGAAACTAGAGATGGTAACCACTTATAATGGGTTCTCTATCAAAATATGTTCTCCCTCCTAATGATGGTGAGGAGGTTGGGTATCAGAACTTACGCTCAATGATACACAACCCTAGTTCTGATGCTCGTGAACACTAGCTGTCCACTGAGGGAACAACAACATATAACAAGGATGGGTACTCTGATCGTCACCACAATCAGGGCAGGGATAGTAGAAGAGAAGGTAGGAAACATTGTCATGGTGATGGTTCTCCTTCTTCTTTCCCTTCATCTGATCACTCACCCTCTCCTTTCACATCAGGGCACAAGCATGAAGAGCATAACGGAGAGGTTAAAAGTAAGAAAAATGAGAGACCTTGACGAGAGAGTCGAGAGAGAGGACAAGGGCATGAACGAAGGGAAAGTAGGGAACGACGGAGACATCATAAGCGTCATGAAAGAGATGATCATGACGAGCTCCTACTTGCAACCCGAAGTATGCTAAACATAACAGAGGCAGTGAGAATCCCAACAAGGCATTTAAAAGACAGTTGGATCAAGCATTTAGACATGAATAACATCCCACGCTTTGAGGGGGGATACAACACTGATCCACAACATCATTTACAGGCATTCCACGATGCCGGCACCTTGCAAAACATAGAAAACGAGTGGCAGAAACTTAAGTTGTTTCCCAGGACACTCATCAAGGAAGCAGAGAGTTGGTGCCGATCCTTAGAACCGGAAACCATCAGGAGGTGGAGTACGATGTTAGAACTCTTCAACGATAAGTATCAAATGTACTCCAGAGTGTCTAATTTGCGTAAGTAGATCCAAGGATGGAAGCAAGGGATTCATGAACCCTTGGATGTTGCCATGGGCTGCTACTATGCATTGTTACATCGTTGCCTGGGCCATAGTTACGCACAGCAGGATCAACTCCGCCACATTGTGGATGGGCTAAGGTATGAGACTAGGAGAACCCTTGGGACTTATGCCCAAGGGTTATTATCAGAACTTAGATCCTATGAAGTACATCACTTGTTGGAGCAAGTAGCAAAAGAAGAAGGGGAGCTACGAAAAAGGGAAAGTGCAGAAGAATACAACCGTGATCCCTCTCTTTGAAAGAAGGGAGTGAAATTTTGTGATGAAGAGGATGAGTCACCACTTGAAGAGTTGGTGAATAAAAAAATCTTGCTGCTTCAAAAACTCACAATAGAAATAGCGACTAAGGTAGATGACGTATGGAGTACCTTAGACTCTAGACTTGAAACTGTCCTGAAAATTGTAGAAGAGTCTAAGGTAGAACAAGGTAGTGACAAAGGTAAGACAAAACGGAGAGATTTAGGCCCTGCACATAACAAGGGTAAGGGGAAAATTACTATCCTCGATGAGGTTGTGGATTCAGACATAGATGATGATGGTGGATGTGAGATCTGCTACTATGACCATCCTAAGGGATGTTGTCCAATCATCTCACATCTACAAGAATCTGGGGTGTATGTACTCAATCCAAGACTGAACAGACGACAGACACCCTGAAGGTTGCCTTATCCCCAAGGTAACCCGAGACAGTTCCACCAACCATTAACATACTATCCAAGTGGAACTCCACCACATCCGTCGGACAGCATCAGCAGTGGCAATACCCACAGTCATGAGGGATGCCACTGCCGAAACATCAATACCCTTGCCGGAAGCTGATCCCTCCAAGTAACCCTATGGGTTACGCAACTCCACAGTGTCACTACCCAGTTCGGGAATATTTTCAGACTTCCCCTCCTGGAAGAGACACTCCGCATGTATACCATCCTCCAAATCCATCCGCGCCTCTCACGCCAGTAGCTCCACCACCAACCGTTCCAACAATGCCAAAGGCATTTCCCACTCAACTGCAACAACCCAATGTTACGAGGGCTTCCAATCCTCCACCCTTAGTTGGTCCTAACAATGTTATGCCGAAAAGACCCTTCTCTAGAACTAACAATCCAAATAAGCCCTCACCCTCACAAGCGGTTGAACATCTAAACACTGCCATACCAAACAAAGTTTCGGGACCCCCTTTAAATAAAAAATCGTGCTCAATGCACACGATTATGTTAACACATACCGTTACCGATTGGATTAAAGTAGGCCACCTTCCCAAGAAATTATCTGATCCCGGGGTCCCCCTAGTATATCTCCAAGTCGTTGGGAATGAACCCCATAAGGCTCTCCTTGACTCAGGCTATGGAGTCAACTTAATCTCACAAGAATTGTATAAAACTTGGAACTTGCCTCCACTCAAGAAGAGCAATATCCGCTTAGAGTTGGCTGACCAGTCCATCACTATTCCTTTGGGACAGGTTGAGGTTGGTTATACCCAGCTGATTTCCTGGTGATCCAAATAAATAATGACAAAGGGGATTTCCCAATCATAATGGGAAGGACATGGCTAAGTACAATTGATGCACACCTAGGAATCCGCAATCTTTCCCTAGAAATATCCAAGAAAAACACTTTTGGGAAGATTGAGAGGAAGAGAGTTCCATGCATCGCATATAGTGACACAGGGTGTCATTGCGTGCAGAAATCATCGGTGATGCGAAGTTTAACATTGCCTACATGCAATCGGTGTGCATAGGATATTGACATACAAAAGTGCCTATAAGAAAACACCCAGTGGCTGATGGCTGATAAAGAGAGCAACTCGACAACCTGCATGGAACTAGCTGAAGGGATAAGTAGTGCTTACATTGAAAGCACAGACGTATTAGAGCAAGTCTGTTGCCAACTTCCAGCCCTTAACTCTGAAAATATTAATTGGGGGAAGTTGGAGATTTCTGAGAAGTTTAAACAATAGTTCATAGATTTAAAATCGTTGCCCACTAGTTTGGAATACATAACCCTTAAAAACGGAAAATCGGTAATCATCAACGCAAAGCTCGCACCCAAGCAAAAAGAAGGTTTGTTGAAGATGATAAACAAGTGGTCAACAGCCTTTACCTGGTCATACCTTGAACTAACTGGAATAGATCCTAGGATATGCCAGCATAGGATTTACATACCCCTCCATGAAACCTGGCAAGCAACCCCAGAGACGATTGAACCCGAAGTTAAAACAAATAGTGAAAGAGGAGATAGAGTAGCTTCTCAAGGCTGGGTTCATTTACCCCATTGTTCATAGTGAGTGGGTTAGTCCTCTTGTAATTGTACCAAAAAAAGGAGGTAAATGGAGGGTATGTATAGACTTTAGGCTATTAAATATGGTAATATTCAAAGATCACTTCCCATTGCCATTTGTTGACCAAGTCTTGGACACTATAGCAGGGCATCGCTATTACAGTTTTCTAGATGGGTAGAGTGGGTACAACCAAATACGAATCGCACCAGAAGACCAAGCCAAAACAACGTTCACCAATCCTTAGGGAACGTTTGCATACAAACAAATGCCTTTTGGCTTGTGCAATGCGCCTCCCACATTCCAACGATTATTTCTAAGCATATTTCAACAGCAAATAGGTAACGGAGTAGAAGTCTTCATGGACGACTTCTCCACTTATGGGATGAGCTTTGATCAAGCCCTCGACTGGTTAGATCAAGTATTGAAACGATGTGTTGAAACCAACCTAAAGCTCAACTGGTAGAAGAGCCATTTGATGGTTCAAGAGGGCATCGTACTGGGGCATAAAATTTTACAATCAGGACTTGAGGTGGATTCGGAAAAAATTAAAGTCATCCAAGGAATTACCTGACAACCAGAAACTGTCAAAGACATTAGGTCATTCCTTGGACACACTGGCTACTACAGGAGATTTATCGAGAACTTCTCCAAAGTTGCCAAGCTGTTGGTGGAATTAACGAAAAAAGATGCATCATTTGAATGGACCAGGGAATGTGAACGAGCATTCCAAACTCTCAAACAGAGGCTTGTGGAAACTCCCATTCTACAAGCCCTTGACTGGCCTAGGCTGTTCCATATCATGACTGACACATCTAATTATGCCTTAGGAGCTGTACTGACACAATTAGATGAACAAAAATGACCTTATTACATCCACTGTGCTAGTAAGAGTATCACCGGTGCATAACTCAACTACACGACTACGGAAAAGGATTTAATGGCTGTAGGGTTTTCACTGGACAAATTTAGGCACTATGTATTGGGCTACAAGGTATACATCCATACGGATCATAGTGCAATTAGGTTCCTTATGAACAAGCCAACGATTAGCCCACGTATTGATGAGATGCGATATCACATGCACCGCGATATCGCATACGCGATATCACGTCGTCCCCTGCGATATCGCGTATGCAATATCGCGATCCACTGCCAAATCTATAAATAAGAGGTGGCACTCCCCTCATTTCCCATCCTAGGCTAGAAGTAGCGAAGCTCTGGCAGTTTGATCACACCAGAGATAGAATATTTTCAATGTGCCCGCAGTAGGAGTCCCCAAGTGAACGGATCTTTATTCGAGCAGCTTTGTACCTGAACGCAAGTTGTGTACGGTAATAAAGACGAGCTTTGTGGATAAACCTTGCAGTGCATGGAATAGGATTTATTACATGTTATTTCTTACCTGTTATTTATTACCTGCATTAGCGCGGCATGAGTATGACTTGATTACAAGCATTGACGAATGTGTACGGCTAATCAAGGAATCGGCTGCTCATCGCGATTAGTTTCTCTCACCCTCAACTCCTAAAATACGGAATGAGTACGACTTGATTACGAGCATCTACGAATGTGTACAGCTAGTTAAGGAATAGGCTGCTCATTACGTTTAGGGTAGTGAAGTGCCTTAGTACGACCACTTTGAGCATGTGCGTTATGTGTGGTGATCCCAGTAACGATTAGCGTTTTGTAGCCACAGTTGCATAGTTCAAGGTGTGTATGGTAAGTGGGAACGGATGCTGACGCTAGTTAATTTAGACTTAGTCCTTAGTTAGAGTTAGTTAGCTCTCTCAACCCTTCACCTTGATAGCATAGGAGAAAAACCAGAAAAGACTATAAAAATCATACACCTTGGACTTACTTAACCATACACCGTGACAACAACAAGTAAGTTTGGGAAGACAACAAATGATTAACCCAAAGTGTTCCATGGGGTGTTTAGGCATTTAGTCTGCGGAGTTCGACCAGGTTGCGTGTGCTATGCTCGTTTCATATGGTTGAGTGTAGGGGTACCTCGCCACTCATCATTGGTGCCGTTGTCAGGGACTAAGTGTTTGTGCGCCGAATAGAACATAAGGGATATAATTCACATCGTTGTGAGCCTTAACGAACCTTCGGGTTAATCAAAAGAGAAAAATTATATAACGGTGAATTAGCACATTGATAAAAATGCCTTGTTCTCATAAGAGCAACTCACCACCTAAGGACCATACACGAGACAGTCGACAACATAAAAAACATAACCAAAATCAGCCAAGTCCTAAACAATACAAGATAGTTTATACTCATCCCGATGAGTATATTCTAGACTTTACTTTTATTGTCCATCAGGATGAATAGCTGTGGTGGAGAGATTTGCAAGGTAACATTGTGTTACCCCAAATCGATCAGTCCCTCAGATGCTTTTCCATGCCTTGGCACAGATTGGCATGCAAGAACTATTTGCTAAATACGTTGTGGAAGATTTTGACATGAGGGATTATTATCCCACAGATGCCCAACGTATGAGAGACTTAAGGTAGGAGAGTCAACATGCACTATTGAAGGGCAAGGTCCTGCACGTCCTTAGTGAAATAGGATATGAGGAACCCCTTATCACGGGTTCTTTAACAAATGATGTTCCCCCTCCCAACGATGGTGAGGAGGTTGGGTATCAGAATCTACGATCAATGATACATATCCCTGGTTCTGATGCCTATGAACGCCAACTGTTCACAGAGGGAACAACCACTTATGCTAAGGACAGGCACTTAGATCGTCACCATGATCGGGGCCGTAGCAGTCGAAGACAAGGCAAGAAACATCGTCATGACGATGGTTCCCCTTCTTCTTCCCCTTCTTCACATCACTCACCCTCTCCTTCCACATTTGGGCGCAACCACCTTGAACATAAAGGTGAGGATAAAAGTAAGAAGGATGAAAGACCTCGATAGGAAAGTCGAGAGAGAGGACAAGGGCAAGGACGTAGGGAGAGTAGGAAACAACACAGACATCATAGGCATCATGAAAGAGATGATCATGACGAGCCCCTACTCGCAACCTGAAGTATGCTTGACATAACGGAGGTGGTTAGGATTCCCACAAGGCATTTAAAGGATAGTTGGATCAAATGATTAGACATGAACAATATCCCACGGTTTGAAGGAGGATACAATGCTGATCTGCAAAATCATTTACAGGCATTCCACGATGCCTGTGCCTTGCAGAATATAGAAAATGAGTGGAAAAAACTTAAGTTGTTCCCAAGGACACTCACCAAAGAAGCAGAGAGCTGGTACCGGTCCTTAGAATCGGAAACCATTAGGAGGTGGAGTACGATGCTAGAATTGTTCAACGATAAGTATCAAACGTACTCTAGAGTGTTCAATTTGTGTAAGTAGATCCAAGGCTGGAAACAAGGTACATATGAACCCTTGGATGCTGCCATGGCCCGCTACTACACATTGTTACATCATTGCCCGGGCCATGGGTATGCTCAGCAGGATCAACTTTGCCACATCGTGGATGGCCTAAGGCACGAAACTAGAAGAACCCTTGGGACTTTTGCCCAAGGACGATTATCAAAACTTAGAGCCCATGAAGTTCATAGCTTGTTGGAGCAAGTAGCAAACGAAGAAGGTAAGCTATGAAAAAGGGAAAGTGTGGAAGAATACAACTGCGATCCCCCCCTTCAAAAGAAGAGAGTGAAATTTTGTGATGAAGAGGAGGAGTCACCAATCGAAGAATTGGTGAACCGAAAAACCTTGCCGATCCAAAAACTCACAACTGAAATACCGGCTAAGGTAGATGACGTATGGAGTTCCTTAGACTCTAAAATTGAAACTGTCTTAAAAATTGTAGAAGAGTCTAAGGTTGAACAAAGTAGTGCCAAAGGTAAGAAAAAGTGGAGAGATTTAAGCCCTGCACATAACAAGTGTAAGGGGAAAATCACTAACTCCGATGTGGCTGTGGACTCTAACACAGACAATGACGGTGGATGTGAGATCTGCCATTATGACCATCCTAAGGGATGTTGCCCCATCATCTCACATCTACAAGAGTCTGGGGTGTTTGCGCTTAATCCAAGACTCAACCACCAGCCAACACCCTGAAGGCTACCTTATCCACAAGGTAACCCAAGGCAGTTCCACCAACCATTAACGTATTATCCAAGTGGATCTCCACCACAGCCCATCGGACAGCATCAACAGTGGTAATACCCACAGTCCTCGGGAATGCCACCGCCAACACAACAATACCCTTACCGGCCGCCTAATCCTGATGGTTATTATGGGTAGCAGTCGATTTCCCCAGGTGACTCTATGGGTTACATAAACCCTTCGCATTACTACCAAGTTCAGGAGTATTTTAGGACTCCTTCTCCTTTGGGAAATGCTCCATATCCACACTATCCTCTAAATCCATCTGCATCTCTTGCACCAGTAGCCCCACCGCCAACCGCTCCAACAAAGCCTAGAGTAAATCCCACTCAACTGCAACAACCCAACACTGCTAGGGCTCCCAATCCTTCAATATCAATTGG
This sequence comes from Gnetum montanum, assembly GCA_015680685.1. NCBI lineage: Eukaryota > Viridiplantae > Streptophyta > Gnetopsida > Gnetales > Gnetaceae > Gnetum > Gnetum montanum. Next base: position 33,167 of record MNCI01029946.1, on the reverse strand, counting down.
TTCTAACAATCATACACCAAAAAGACCCTTCCTTAGGACCAACAATCCAACCAAGCCTTCGCCTTCACAAGCGGTTGAGCATCCTAACACCCCCATACCAAATAAGGTTTCGGGAAACCCTTCGATAGAGAAATCGCATCCAATGCATACAGTTATGTTAACACATACAGTAACTGACTGGATCAAGGTCAGCCACCTTCCGAAGAAATTATCAGATTTGGGAGTCCCCCTAGTTTACCTCCAAGTCGCTGGGAATGAACCCCATAAGGCTCTCCTCGACTCAGGTTCTGGGGTCAACTTAATCTCACAAGAACTATATAAAACTTGGAACCTGCCTCCACTCAAGAAGAGCAATGTTTGCCTGGAGCTGACTGACCAATCCATCACTATTCCTTTGGGACAGGTTGAGGACATTGTTACCACTATCGGTGGATGATCATATCTAGCCGATTTCCTAGTGATCCAAATAAACAATGACAAAGGGGATTTTCCAATTATAATGGGAAGGGCATGGCTGAATACAATCGATGCACGCTTAGGAATTCGTAACCTTTCCCTAGAAATATCCAAGATAAATACTTTTGGAAAAATTGAGAGGAAAAGAGTTCCATGCATCACATATAGTGACACAGGGTGTCATTACGTGCAAAAATCATGGGTGATGCGAAGTTTAACATTTCCTGCATGCAATCGGTGTGCACGGGATATTGACATACAAAAGTGCCTATATGCGACAGCCACACAACAAGAAAACACCCAGTGGCTGATGGCTGATAAAGAGAACAACTCGACAACCTGCATGGAACTAGCTAAGGGAATAACTAGTGCTTACATTGAAACCATAGATGTATTAGAGCAAGTCCATTGCCAACTTCCAACCCTTAACTCCGAAAATATTAATTGGGGAAAGTTGGAGATTCCTGAGGAATTTAAACAAGAGCCCCTAGATTTAAAACTGTTGCCCACCGGTTTGGAATACGTGACCCTTAAAAATGAAAAATAGGTGATCATCAACGTAGAGCTCGCGCCCAAGCAAAAAGAAAGTTTGCTAAAGGTGATAAACAAGTGGTCAACAACCTTTTCCTGGTCATACCTTGAGCTAACTGGAATAGATCCTAGGATATGCCAGCATAAGATTTACATAGACCCCTCTGTGAAGCCTCGCAAACAACCCTAGAGGCAATTGAACCCGAAGTTAAAACAACTAGTGAAAGAGAAGCTAGAACAGATTCTCAAGGCTGGGTTCATTTACCCTATCGTTGATAGTGAATGAGTTAGTCCTCTTGTCATCGTACCGAAAAAAGGAGGTAAATGGAGGGTATGTATAGATTTTAGGCTATTAAATATGGAAACATTCAAAGATCACTTTCCATTGCCATTCGTTGACCAAGTCTTAGACACTATAGCAGGGCATCACTATTATAGTTTTCTAGATGGATATAGTGGGTACAACCAAATATGAATTGCACCAGAAGACCAAGCCAAAACAACGTTCACCAGTCCTTGGGGAATGTTTGCGTACAAACAAATGCCCTTTGGCTTGTGCAACGCACCTACCACATTCCAACGATTAGTTCTAAGCATCTTTCAACAACAAATAGGCAACGGAGTAGAAGTCTTCATGGACAATGTCTCCACTTATGGGATGAGCTTTGATCAAGCCCTCCACCGGTTAGAGCAAGTATTGAAAAGATGTGTTGAAACCAACCTTAAGCTCAACTGGCAGAAGAGCCATTTGATGGTTCAAGAGGGCATTGTGCTGGGGCACAAAATTTTACAATCAGGAATTGAGATGGATCCAGAAAAAATTAAAGTCATCCAAGGAATTACCCGACAACTAGAGACCGTTAAAGACATTAGGTCATTCCTTGGACACACTGGCTACTACAGGAGGTTTATCGTGAACTTCTCCAAAGTTGCCAAACCGTTGGTGGAATTAATGAAAAAAGATGCATCATTTGAATGGACCAGGGAATATGAACGAGCATTCCAAACCCTCAAACAGAAGCTTGTGGAAACTCCCATTCTATAAGCCCCTTACTGGTCTAGGCCATTCCATATCATGACCAATGCATCTAATTACGCCTTAGGAGCTGTACTGACACAATTAGATGAATAAAAACAACCTTATTACATCCACTGTGCTAGTAAGAGCATCACCAGTGCACAACTTAACTACACGACTACAGAAAAGGAATTAATGGCTGTAGTGTTTGCACTGGATAAATTTAGGCAATATGTATTGGGTTACAAAATATACATCCATACAGATCATAGTGCAATTAGGTTCCTTATGAACAAGCCAATGGTTAGCGCACGTATCATACGTTGGTTGGTAATTCTTTAGGAGTTCGACTTAACCATAGTAGACCACAAAGGCACCGAGAATGTAGTCACTGATCACCTATCTCGGTTGCGGTGGGACAACAAAGAGGATGAATATGCTGTATCTGACCATTTTCCTGATGAAACCCTCTTTGCTGGTGTAGTAAATAATCAACCCATGGAAATAAATTGGTATAGTAGCATTCTTACCTATCTCACTTCTCAACAAATACCACAGGAGTTGGACTTTAGGAAGAAACAACAGTTTCTTCACAAAACCAAGTACTTCATGGAAATCAAGGGACAACTTTATAAAGTCTACCCTGATGGCTTGGTTTGATGGTGTGTGCCCAATCAAGATCAATTAAAAGTTCTCCAAGATGCTCATGAGGGCCCTTGTGGGGGTCATTATGCTGGGAGATGAATGGCTACTAAGGTCCTGCTTGTAGGATATTATTGGCCAACACTATTTCAGGACGCCCATCATTTCACCCAATCTTGTGAGCGCTACCAATGTGATGGGGAAATGATTGCTAGAATAGAGGGTCTGCAATAATGGATTTAGCCTTTAGAACCCTTCAATATCTGGGGAATAGATTTTATGAGATTGATTACATCAAAGTCCAACGGAAAAGCATATATAATCGTTGCTGTTGATTACTTAACCAAATGGGCTGAAGCAGCCGCTGTAATAGACTACACATCATCTACAATTGCACAATTTATACAACAACAAATCTTTAACAGGTTTGGTGTGTCACGTGCACTCTTTTTCGATAATGGAACACATTTTATGGGTGCAACCTTTCGGAAACTGATGCAACGCTTAGGGGTTGAACATAAACTGACCACACCTTACCACCCCTAAGCTAATGGTCAAGCCGAGGTTACTAATAGGGAGATTACAAGAATATTAACATGAACAATTAGCAAATTTAGGTGAGACTGGAGCAAAAAATTAAACAATGCTCTTTGGGCGTATCGTTCCACTTGGAAGCTCCTTTTAGGATATTCTCCCTATGAGCTAGTGTACGGGAAACTTCCAAAACTTCCTATACAGAATGAGCTCCATACACTGTCCATGGCTTGCGAACTTTACTTGGATCTCGACCTAGCACAAAAACAACGATTAGCAACTTTGAATGTGTTAGATGAGAATAGATTGATTGCACTATCGTTAAATGAATTGCACAAGGCACATAGTAAACAACATCATGACTTAAGGATCCAAAGGTTTAAGTACCAACTAGGAGATAAGGTCCTTTACTGGAACCCCACGCATGTACCCCAACGTACAAAGTTTCAAACCTTGTGGGAAGGACCTTATATTATTCATACTACCTTCCCCTCTGGAGCCATGATGATATATAAGCCTGAAAGCTTGGATGAAAGGTTATTGGTTAATGTACAACAAATAAAACCTTTTTGTGAATCCGCAATAGCCAGTCCAAGTTACACCTCCACCAGCAGGCAACCTCGCTCATTATTTCGGATCTCTTCCTTACAACTCAGTCATGGGGAAGATGGCCACCTATGCTAACCATATGGGGCCATCAGTTCTTTTTTGATTTTTGTTTTACAACATTTTTGTTTTACATATTTTTGTTTTATACATTTTTGTTTTACAAATTTCTTTAACTTTTCTAGTTTTTGTTTTACATCATCATTATACCTTTCCACTTTTTGTGTGTGTGTGTGTGTGATCCACCCTGTAAGTTTGTCCCATAATAAGTGTTTGGACCAATGGTATGAACTATTTTCATATTGATTGCTAATGTTTGGTTTTTACCTTTAAGTCACAATGTTGATACTAAGGTATGTTTCTTTTGATATGGTAGGCAATGAAACCACTTCATCCACCCATTCACCAATTTCTATGGTTTCTCTTGACTTGGAAATGTACAGTCCCTTCTTAATAAGAACTTAAACAAATCAGTGACTGAGCATTTCTCAAACTAAGGAAGGACTCAAGGATTGAAAAGGGTGTGACTTCAAGGGAACTTGATGCTTTTGTGTTGGCCATTCTCTTGGCTGCTTGGATGTTTTCTGGTTGAGTTTTCTTGCCATTCCGATGATACCCAATTATTGGAAGCTGAGTCAATAAAAATAACAAGTCTTTGCATGGCGTGGTTCTCACGCATAAAAAGACAAGCACAAAAAAAAAAAATGAAATGAGAATTCAAAGCACACCCCTTAGACGAAATAAAATTTGGGCTACAAGCACTGGTTATGGAACCAAAAGTGTTCCCTCTAACTAATGCCCTTCTCGCTTCCCTTTCTCTCCTTTGTTTCGTCGGAATGGTGGTGGCTCTTTGGAGATGCATCCTCGTTATCCAAGTGGATGGTTTAGCCGAATGCATTGATGCGAAGTCACTAGATGTGGTTTGTTTGAGGTCGGAGTTGGAATGAGATGTGCCAAGGCACATTAATCATAACACACACAAGGGGCTATACACCACCTTGTCCTTGGGATTCCATTCCATTCTCTCCTCTCCATCCTTCTCTCCATGGTTCACCTCATTGCTGGTTGTATCATTAGTGTATATATTTTGGTTGATGCATTGTTTTCTTTTCGGTAAATTCTTGTGGTTAAGACTTTAACTCTTGTTCCAAATGACATTTTCAGAGCCTACAGACTCTTCGAATGTGGGTTTGTCAGGGCATTAAGGGCATGAGCCTGCTTTGGGAAAGACCCACTGACACTCCTCTTTGGAGCATTAGTTAAATTCTTTCCCTTAACATTTTGCAATTACTTATTATTTTGTTCATTTCCATCTTGACATCCATTTCATCGATGCCATAGTTGTCTCTTTTTATCTATCTTTCTTACTCCTTTTCTTTCTCCATTCTAATGCTACCAGAGGTTCCTGATTAGTCATGGGGGTACGGGGCCCAATTTTTTTGATTTTCTCCTAGCCCTGAAATTTTTGATTTTCTTCCTAACCCCTACACCTTAGGTAGTCATCATTAATATATTCCCAGATCCATATCAGCCATACCACAACTTAGCCAATGAACTTACATTGAAGCAAGGTATCAATTACATGATGATTTATTTACCGAGAAAGGCACCGGGGTTGGACTTTAGGAAGAATTACCAAAAAATACCACTGAAGCATTCTTCCTAAATACCAATGAAGAATTAGCCACTCATCACGTATCATGCGTTGGTTGGTAATTCTTCAGGTGTTCGATAAGTATGGTATTTTTTGGGAAATGAGATAAGTATAGTATTTAACTTACACTTAACCATAGTAGACCGCAAAGGCACTGAGAATGTAGTCGCCGATCACCTATCTTGGTTGCGTTGGGACAACAAAGAGGATGAATATGTTGTATTTGACCATTTTCCTGATGAAACCATCTTTGCTGGTGTAGTGAATGATCAACCCATGGAAATAAATTGGTATAGTAGCATTCTTACTTATGTCATTTCCCAAAAAATACCACAGGGGTTGGACTTTAGGAAGAAACAACAGTTTCTTCACAAAACCAAGTATTTCATGGAAATCAAGGGACAACTCTATAAAGTCTATCCTGATGGCTTGGTTCGATGGTGCGTGCCCGATAAGGATCAATTAAAAGTTCTCCAGGATGCTCATGAGGGCTCCTGTGGGGGCCACTATGCCGGGAGACGAACGGCTACCAAGGTCCTACTTGCAGGATATTATTGGCCAACACTATTTTGGGATGCCCATCATTTCGCCCAATCATGTGAATGCTGCCAATGTGATGTGGAATGACTACTAGAATGGAGGGTCCGCAACAATGGATTTAACCTTTGGAACCCTTCGATATCTGGGGAATAGATTTTATGGGGCCTATTACACTGATGTCCAATAGAAAAGCATATATCATCGTTGCTGTTGATTACTTAACCAAATGGGTTGAAGCAGTCACAGTAACAGACTGCACATCATCTACGGCTGTACGATTTGTACAACAACAAATCATAAACAGGTTTGGTGTGCCGCATGTACTCATATATGATAATGGAACACATTTTATGAGTGCAACCTTTTGCAAATTGTTGCAATGCTTAGGGGTTGAGCATAAATTGACCACACCTTATCACCCCCAAGCTAATGGCCAAGCCGAGGTTACTAACTGGGAGATTACCAAAATATTAATGAGAATGGTTAGCAAATTTAGGCGAGACTGGAGCACAAAACTGAACGACGCTCTTTGGGTGTACTACTCTGCTTAGAAGCTTCCTACAGGCTATTCTCCATATGAGTTAGTGTACAGGAAACTACCCAAGCTTCCCATATAGAATGAGCTCCATACACTATCCATGGCTTGCGACCTTCACCTAGACCTCGACCTAGCACAAAAACAATGGTTGGCAACTCTGAATGTGCTAGACGAGAATAGATTAGTTGCACTATCATTAAATGAGTTGCACAAGGCACATAGCAAACAACCTCATGACTTAAGGATCCGAAGGTTTAGGTACCAACTAGGAGACAAGGTCCTTTACTGGAATCCCATGCACGTACCTCAGTGTACGAAATTCCAAACATTGTGGGAAGGACCCTATATTATTCATACAACCTTCCCCTCTGGAGCCATGATGATATACAAGCCTGAAAACCTAGATAAAAGATTATTGGTTAATGTACAACAAAAAAAACCTTTCCGTGAACTTGCAACAGCTAGTACAAGTTACACCTCCACTAGTGGGCAACCTCGCTCTTTATTTCGGATCTCTTCCTTGCAATTCAGTCATGGGGGAGATGGCCACCTATGCTAACCATTTGGGGCCCTCAGTTCTTTTTAATTTTTATTTTACACATTTTTGTCTTACACATTTTTGTTTTACAAATTTCTTTAACTTTTCTTATTTTTGTTTTACATCATCATTATACCTTTTCCATTTTGTGTGTGTGTGTGATCCATCCTATAAGTTTGTCACCCAATAAGTGTTCAGAATGATGGTATGAACTATTTTCATATTGATTGCTAATGTTTGGTTTTTACCTTTAAGTCATGTTGTTGATACTAAGGTATGTTTCTTTTGATATGGTAGGCAATGAGTTCACTTTATCCATTCCTCCACACTTTCTATGGTCTCTCTCGGCTTGGAAATGTATAGTCCCCTTCAAAATAAGAACTTTTAACAAATCGGTGACTGGGCAATTCTCAAACTAAGGAAGGACTCAAGGATTAAAAAGGGTGTGACTTCAAGGGAACTTGATGCATTTGTGTTGGCCGTTCTCTTGGGTGCTTGGATGTTTTCTTCTTGAGTTTTCTCACCGTTCTAATGTTACCCAATTCTCGAGAAGCTAAGCAATAAAAATAACAAAGTCTATGCATGGTGTTGTTCTCACGCATAAAAACACAAAACAAAAAAGCAAAAGAAAAGAAAAGAAACAAACTAAGTGAGAATTCAAAGCACACCCTTTAGAAGAAATAAATATTTGGGCTACAAGCACTGGTTATGGAACTAAAAATGTTCCCTCTAACTAAGGCCCTTCTCACTTCCCATTCTCTCCTTTGTTTCATCAAAATGGTGGTGGCTCTTTGGAGGTGCATTCTTGTTACTTCAAGAGGATGGTTTAGCTGAATGCATTGATGCGAAGTCACTGAATGTGGTTGGTTTGAGGTTGGGGTTGGAATGCGACTTGCTAAGTACCATTAATCATGAAACACACAAGGGGCTATACACCACCTTGTCTTTGGGATTCCATTCCATTCTCTTTGCTCCATCTTTCTCTCCATTGTTCACCTCATTGCTGGTTGTATCATTAGTGTATATATTTTGGTTGATGCATTATTTTCTTTCTGGTAAATTCTTGTGGTTAAGACTTTAGCTCTTGTTCCAAATGACATTCCCAGAGCCTACGGACTCTTTGAATGTGGGTTTGTCAGGGCATTAAGGGCATGAGCCTGCTTTGGGGAGGACCCACTGACACTCCTATTTGGTGCACCAGTTAAATTATTTCCCTTAAAAATTTTTGCAATTGATTTTATTTTGTTCATTTCATCTTGACATCAATTTCACTGATGTTTTTAGCTGTCCCTTTTTAGCTATCTTTCTTTCTCCTTTTCTTTCTCCATTCTAACGCTACTGGAGGTTCACGATTAGTCATGGGGGTACAGGGCCTGATTTTTTTTGATTTTCTCCTAGCCTCGATTTTTTCAATTTTTTTAACCCCTACAACTTCGGTAGTCATCATTAATATATCTACCGATCTGAATTAGCCATACCACAACCTAGCCAATGAACTTACACCGAAGCAAGGTATTAATTACATGATGATTCATTTACCCTTGCTAATATAAGATTATGTTGTGTGTGCAGATGACAATCATGAAATAATGGTCTGGAATTGGAAAGAACACATGGAATGGAGTAGCACTGAAGCAGCTATACAAGGAGCAAGATCGATGGTGCACTTACTGATGGACAATGGAAGGTGCAATCTTGGCATTGAAAGTAGCAACACTTCTTTCTCTCTCTCTCTTTCTCAGCTGCCAACTAAGGCCTGATGTCATTGTAATAAGGTGTTCACCCTTGTTGTCATGAACACCAGTTTTGTCAAGTCTTGTAATGATGATCCGTTCACATGTCATCCCATTAGTTCCATTCCCCTCAATAATCCCATACCTTCACAATATTTTGTAAAGAACTCAAGGATGAGTTTTCATTCAGTCATGGGGGTATGATGAGACACGATATCACGTTGTCCCCTGCAATATCACGTACGCGATATCGCGGTTTGTCACCAAATCTATAAATAAGAGGTAGCTCTCCCTTGTTTCCTCATCCTAGGCTAGAAGTAGGGAAACTCTAGTAGATTGATCACTCCAGAGATAGAATATTTTCCATGTGCCTGCAGTAGGAGTTCTAAAGTGAACGGATCTTTATTCGAGCAACATTGTACCTGAACACAAGTTGTGTACAGCAATAAAGACGAACTTCTTGGATAATCCTTGCAGTGCATGGAATAGGATTTTATTAAATGTTACTTATTATTTTCTCTCTCACCCTTATCTCCTAGAACACAGAATGAGTAGGACTTGATTACAAGCATCTTCATGTGACTACTTGGTAACCTAGTGGCGTATCTAGGATCTGTGCTTGGTAATCCCAGTGGTAGTCATGCACCAAGATGTGTATGGATAATCAAGGAATTGGCTGCTCATCGCACTTAGGCTAGATTAGATTCTCTCAACCCTTTCCTCCTAGTTAAGTGCCTCAGTATGACCACTTCGAGCACGTGTGTTACGCATGGTGATCCCAGCAACGAGTAGTGTTTGGTAGCCATGGTTGCATCGGTTTAGGGTGTGTACGGTAAGTGGGAACAGATGCTGATGCTAGGTAATTTAGACTTAGTCATTTGTTAGAATTTGTAATTAGTTTCTCAACCCTTCACCTTGTTAGCATAGGAGAAAGACATAAAAAGCTATAAAAATCATATACGTCGAACTTACTTAACCATACACTGTGACAACTATAAGTAAGTCTGGGAAGACAACGAATGGTTAACCTTAAGTGTTCCATGAGGCGTGTAGGCATTTAGTCTGCGGAGTTTGACCGGATCGTGCATGCTACGCTCGTATTTGTATGGTTGAGTGTAGGGGTACCTCGCCACTCATTAGGTACATCACCCCAAACTGAAATTTACAATAGACAAGGGCACGATTGAAAAGATTGAAAACTTTTGGCTACTAATCCTTCATAATGGGAGGAGGGAGATCCACCTATCTCAAAGGGGTATAATGCTAACACATTTTGTTATTATTAGTAGGTTGTAGGGCATGATACTGAAGATTGTAACACTCTCAAAGATGATACTGGTAGAAAAAGGGGAGATTTTTTTCAACATGTTGGTGCAATCGAGAAATCAAAACATGCAAATCTTTCGAGACCCTTTGAATACTTACTCAAGGAGGGTATTACTTTCCATTTTGATCCCATAGGTAACTGCTCTAAGATTCCTTTTTTCATTTAAATGGATCCATCTTAATATGATTCTTTCCTGTATACTCATTCAAATTAACCAAACCCCAAAAAGCCCTTTGTGATTAACCTCCACGGGGACAATTCCAATGCACCCACTTCCCAACATGTATGTAGAGCTTCATTTATCATTGACGTGACACTCCATTATGATGAAGCTACTACATGTTCATATCTCACTTTCAATTATCCCTTATCTCCTCTAAAGAATAGATTACCTTTGTCCATATCATATTGTCCTTCTAATTATCCTCTTGTTTGACCTTATGCTATACCTTCTCCATCTTACCCCTTCTTAACAAGTCACAAGAGCCTTCTTCCTACTACTACATCACTCATCATGATTCTCACTTTGATTCAAAATGTAGCAGCATTACATGACAAAGAGAAAGACAAGGAATAGGCAAACAAGGAACCTGTTCATAATAAAAAGAAGATTTCTTTTCAAAATATATTGAACATAATTATTCTTGCTTCTGCCATTGTATCAATTGCTACTTGGGTCAAACTTTGTTCTTCCTACACCAACAACCAAAGATATAACCCCTAGGAGCAAAGCTTTATCTCAAATCATACTTGCAATGGAATTAAAGAGAACAAAACCTCTCTCTCCTTGATCTCATCTTAACTTTTTTAGGAGTACCATTTAGCATTAGAGAAGCTCTTCAAATCCATCATAGTAGTAGTAGACATTCAGCCTTATGCCCATGCCATCTTATTAGTTCCCAACACCCCATGGTATAAGGTTGAATGTTTGATGTTCAAGGAAGAAAATATTAAGATCGATCTTGTGACAAGTGTCGTGTGTCAGCTTCACATCTACATCACAATACGAATTGGGGACAATGTTGCACTACCCTTAAAGCATAAGAATAATAGAGTTGGAACTAATTACATTTCATAGGTAGTCATCAAGCATCTTAGCCTTGAAAAACAAGTTATGTACTCTAACTACAAATCTTGTCTGATTTAATTTAGTGGGCCTAGAGTAAATCCTAGGGGTGATAAAATTGCCTTTTTTAGTAGGGAGTTCTATTGTACCTGAGGCTGTTTTCACTGTTATTAGAAATTGATTCAATATCTACACTATCCTAAGTAGGCTGTGGTTAGCTTATCATCACACTATTTTCTCACTTGTGCATCAAAAGATACATTTTCCATGCAAATATAGAGAAGTAGTTATACATGCCAATCCAAAAGTACCTACTATCTCCCATCTTGATATCTCAGAGAAGATTAGCCTAGGATCTAAACCCATGCTAATAGGATAAAAATCCTAGGGGTGATAAAATTGCCTTTTTTAGTAGGGAGTTCTATTGTACCCGAGGCTGTTTTCACTATTATTAGAAATTGATTCAATATCTACACTATCCTAAGTAGGCTGTGGTTAGCTTATCATCACACTATTTTCTCACTTGTGCATCAAAAGATACATTTTCCATGCAAATATAGAGAAGTAGTTATACATGCCAATCCAAAAGTACCTACTATCTCCCATCTTGATATCTCAGAGAAGATTAGCCTAGGATCTAAACCCATGCTAATAGGATAAAAATCCTAGGGGTGATAAAATTGCCTTTTAGAGTAGGGAGTTCTATTGTACTCGAGGTTGTTTTCACTGTTATTAGAAATTGATTCAATATCTACACTATCCTAAGTAGGTTGTGGTTAGCTTATCATCATACTATTTTCTCACTTGTGCATCAAAAGATACATTTTCCATGCAAAAATAGAGAAGTAGTTATACATGCCAATCCAAAAGTACCTACTATCTCCCATCTTGATATCTCAGAGAAGAGTAGCCTAGGATCTAAACCCATGCTAATAGGATAAACTTTCTTAATGAAAAAAACTAATGAGTTTAATGCTAGCATCCCTTGGTCATCTAACACTTGTGAGTTCATAGATTTAGGATTTGGAGAATTAGATATTATTGAATTTGGTAAGAGGATAAAAAGTCTTACCAGATACGAGGCTAGGAAGGCCATGGCCAAAGCATTGCTACTCTAAAATACTATCCCTTTTCTTTTTCTTATTACCTTTATTTTTTCGGTACTTGCATGCATTTTCTTAACTCTAATAGTTCTACATGTTTAAGTTATCTTGTTGATTTTCTACTTCGTCATGTCTATCACTTTTGTATTTTAGTTATTTTCTTTATGCTTTATTTTTATTGCTTATGTTTTCCTTCTATCATTATTTAAATTGTTCATTTTTCTTAGTGTTCACTTTAGAAAATAATTCAAAAACTATAAGAATTTGAAAACTTAAAAATCCCATAAACATAGAAAACTAGAAAACTATCAAATGAAAAACATAGAAAACATAAAAGTTCATAAACAAAAAGAGTCCATGTAACATAGGCAATGTCTATGAAAAGTCATCATAAGTGCATACCATCCTCAACAAAAATCCATAGCATCCATTCAACACTACAAAATCCAAAAAACAATAACATGACTATGAGCTCATCTTAACACCTAACAACTCACTTTTGATCAATTGATTGTTGACAGGAAAAACCTTGTCCACTACCTCTACATCTTCTTCATCCTTAGCTTTGTTGCCAAAAGCTCTGGGTGCATCTCCATCTATAACAACCTAAATAAAAATATACAGATATTAATAAAATCTATAAAAATATAAATAAATAAATAAAACTACAAAAATACGTAGACTAACAAATCAACATAAAAATAAAACAAAATAAAGCTATTAAAACTAATTTGTTCTAAATCATTTTTCTCTTACTCATCATTGCAATGTTAGAACTAGCCTCATCCTCTCTTCCTTTTACTATTGTTGCCTCTTTAATTACCTCTTTTACCCATTTTTATCTATGAGCTTTTATGTGATCTCCTTTGGGGTGAAGAATGTGAAGCCTAAGTCCTCTAGGTTTACATCCAGTATCTTTGGTAGCATGGGATCATCCACACTTACCTTTTTCTATCATGCTATCTTCTCCACTTTCTCTAGAACCTGATACCTTTTTTCCCTTCTTCTTGCACTACACTATAATATATTTTTCAAATGCCTATAGCACATCACAAACTCCCATCTTCTTTATTAGCCTTTTCTATACTTTCTTGGTAGCCCTTTTCTTCTTAAGATATTTTGTAATAAGTAGATTTTGCTTCTTGTAAAATAGCTTATTTCTCTTTTGTAGATGTCCCCAATAGTCCCATGTTGCGTAGCTACCCTTTAGTATAGTATTTAAGTTTCCATGGTTAGCAACTTACATTGCTAAATAGTATGGGTAGACATCAAGGACTTAAAAGAATCTCGTAACTACCAATAAGAGGAAGCTGTAGGGTTGTGGTGTATCATTTTGTTCTTGTGCAAATCTTTCTTTAGGTTTTGCACCTCTCCCTACAACTTTGCTACCTAAGCAACCATTTTTCTTTGCTCCTTTTTGCTCACTAACTATTCTATTGTTAGACCCATATTAGCATTTGCATGCTTCATAGTAAGAGAAACCATCTCAACCGTATAGACAACTACAATGTCTATCTTCTTTTGAAGCTCTAGATCATCACATACAAGGACCTAGAAATTAGGGTCCATAATAAACATCTTTCCTAGATCAACTATAATGTAAACATCTACAAAAACATTCATCCAATCATCTCACTAACATATTAATTAAATACTCTCACCATGATTGTCAATGAAATCTAACAAACTTACAAGTTTTAGATTTAGCTTTTAGCCTCTCTATGAAGCTATCAACCTTGCCTCATATCTACACCTCATGTTTTTCCAAATTATTTTCCTTAGCTCTATACATATACACAAATTTTTTTTAAAAAATTTCATGATAAGTCTAAAATCTAAAAATGATAATAAATAAATATAAGTAAATAAAAAATAAAAATAAAAACATAGAAACATAAAAATATAAAAATTTAAATAAAGTTAAAATTTACTATCACACCAAAAGACTTCTGATCTTCTTTGGTTAGCTTCTACACAAGCCACTTTCCCCTCACCTCATCTGAGATAGGTTGCTCTCTAGGGGGAAGAAAGCTAGGGATCCTAGTAGGAGACAATAGTATAACAACATCTATATCATCTAGATCATGACCTAAATGATCACATGGCAACCAATTTAGCCTCAAAATCATTTATCAATAGAAGCCCATCTTACTTTGCACACTCTAGATGTCAATCTCACTTGCACCATCTACCAAGTCCAAGATAATATATTCTTCCAATAACTTTCTTATCATCTCCTCCTCCTTTGCTTTTTGAGCTATTTTGATCTTGGATTCTCTCTCTCTTGTCTCAACTTCTTTCTTTGCCTTCTGCTCTTCTTTTTCTTTAGTCCTTCTCTCTACATATTTCCTTGCTTTTCTTTTTTCTTTTTCCTTGGCTTGCTTCTTAGCTTCCACTCTAGCTAAAACCTCCTTCTCTACCCTTTTCAAGCCTTTATAGTAGTTGTCCAAAGTAAAAAAAAAAAAAGAAAAAAGAAAAAAAGTAAAACTTAATTAATTAAAATAGTTTAAAACATCAAAATATATGATAAACTACATTTAAAAGCAAATCAAAAACATAAAAATGTAAAATAAGAAATAATTTCTTACAACCTCTTTCTTCAACCTCCTTAACAAATCATACATATTTACATCCTTATCAACATCTACTCTCATCTTCTTGCAGACATGTTCTCCAACCTATTTACCTATAGCATATTCCTTGATCACATGCAAGTCCTATATTGGGTCAAGGTAGTGTAATGTCCTATATTTACCATGAGCAGAATGCTTCATGGGAAATCCCAAGCTATCAAGCATGGAAGACTTAGCTATGTTCTTGTGTAATGAGGATACTTCATCCAATGGTTCTTCCATGACATACGTAAGGGTCATCATGATGTTGTTGATGTGCTAGCATAATGGCCATGGGAACTTGTCTTTGCTATGCTATTGGCTAAAGTAACACTTCACCATGAAAATATATTTGTTGGTGAAATGTTAGACAATCTCAAGATGAAGAGATAAGCCAGTCCAACCTATTTTAGAATGTGGAGGTACTTCTTCCCCTACTGATGAGACGCGACATGCACTGTGCCGCGATATCGCGTACGCAATATCACGGCCACCGCGATATCGCGTCTTTCCCTGCGATATCGCGTACGCAATATTGCGGTCCGCCGCCATATCTATAAATAAGAGGCGGCACTCCCTTCATTTCCCAATCCTGGCTAGAAGTAGCGAAGCTCTGGCAGATTGATCACTCCAGAGTTAGAATTTTTCCCATGTGCCCGCAGTAGGAGTCCTAGAGTGAACGGCTCTTTATTCGAGCAACTTGTAACCTGAACCCAAGTTGTGTACGACAATAAAGATGAACTTGATTGGATAAACCTTGTAGCACATGGTTTTATTTATTTTTATTTATTTACTGCTTTCCTAGTGCGCACAAGTATGACTTGATTACGGGCGTCTACGGACATGTACGGCTAATCAAGGAATCGGCTGCTTGTCGCAATGCGTGAGTACGACTTGACTACGAGCATTGACTGCTTGGTAACCCAGTAGCATATTCCAGGATTTGGCGCTTGGTAATCCCAGTGGTAGTTCAGTGTGTACGGCTAGTCAAGGAATCGGCTGCTCATCGCTAGGCTAGAACGTGTGATAAGTACGACTTAGTTACGAGCACCCACGGGTGTGTACGGCTAGCTAAGGAATTAGCTGCTTATCACACTTAAGCTAAATAGGTGCCTCAGTACGACCACTTTGAGCACTTGCGTTACGTGTGGCAATCCCAGTAATGATTAGCGTTTGGTAAGCTGCAGTTGCATAGTTCAGGGTGTGTCCGGTAAGTGGGAACGGATGCTGACGCTAGTTAATTTAGACTTAGAACATTAGTTAGAGTTAGTTAGTTTCTCAACCCTTTCTCCCATAGCTTACGCGATAAACCTGAAAATACCAAAAAAATCACATACCTCAGACTTGCTTAACCATACACCGTGACACTTACAAGCAAGCTTGGGAAGACAACGAACGATTAACCCCAAGTGTTTCTTGTGGTGTTAAGGCATTTAGTCTACGGAGTTCGACCGGATCGCGCGTGCACGCTCGTATTCGTATGGTTGAGTGTAGGGGTACCTCGCCACTCATCACCTACCCACTCTTTAGCCTCCTATAATTGGATGAGATGCTATGGATATTTGCCTATAATGATCTTTCCTTTACATTCCCCACTTCAATATAGAGCACCTTAGAGATCTTGACCTTATTTGTAAAACCAAGAAAACCAAAAAAAAAAAACAATAAAAAAAAAGAATTAACATACGTAAAAATAAAAGACACATAAAAATACATACAAAAAAAATAATAATACAAAAATCAACATAAATATGAGTAGCATCATCAATAGCATCTACAACACTAGCAAATAAATATGAGTGGCCTAGGAGGTTTCTATGGTTTAAGTGATGGTAATCTATAGCAAGTTTGAGCTTTTGATAGCATAGGATCCACTAGGCTAAGTTTTAGGCTTTTTAATGTGTTGATGTACTGCCAAAACTAGTAAAAAAACATTACCCACACTGGAGCTACGCTTGCTAGCATGGCTCTACCCTTCCCCAGTGTGGCTACATGGGAATACTTATTTTTGGTGATCCTTGGCATCAAATCAACCAAGTATTTGAGCTCCTAGGGTTGTTGGTGTTGATAGCTAGTATTTGGCATCAAAATTGGCAACTTTGAAGGCTTTTTTATATTTTTTGTAATCATCCCCCTAGGCCACGCTGGTGAATGTGGCCCCGATGTGGGTGGAGGGGGATAATAGATTTTTAAAACTTTTGGCTTATTTTTTGGCATTTGATGGCTCTTCGAGGCTCTAGTAGAGTCCTAGGGTCAAGGTAGTGTAATTTGGAACTAATATGAGGCATCTATGAGCCTCCTATGGGTTTTCTTTATGTCACCCACACTCGACCCACACTAGCCAACGTAGGTGGAGCCTACCCCAATATGGATAGATGGTGTTTGGCCAATCTTGATTGGTTTTTACTTGATTTGTAGTCACCAAACACTCTAGGAAGGTATTGGGGTCATAGGGATGAGTTTTGAAGTTATTTCAATGCATCTATGGGTTTTTATGAGATATCCTTAGAGCACCCACATTGGCTAGCATGGGTGAGGGGCTCCTCAATGTGGGTAAGGGTGTTGGAAAGGAATTTGACTTATTTTGCTTGATTTTTTGGCTACTGGGGGCTCTAGGAAGGTGAGAAGGTTATGACATGTCAATTTTGAGGTTACTTTTGGTGTTTTGTAGTTACACCCCACCCAACCACATTGGGGCCATGTTGGCCAGCATGGTCGGGGTGTCCCCTAGTGTGGCTCCACTAGAATCCATGGTTTTTACCACTTTTTATTGGATTTGGTAGAGTTTTAGAGTTGTTGGAGGCTACTACAAAGGCTTTAGGCTTAGCGAGATCATTTTGGACTCAAATTGTGGCTTGGTTGATGCTTGTGAATTACATCTCCCTTGGAGCAACATGGGCTAACATGGATGAGCTCTGGGTCAGCGTTGTTGCCTAAAATAGAAGGTGCTATGATGGGTTCTTGTCTCTCTTGGTGCTTGGTACTTATTAGCATTGACATCTGGCTACTAAATTTGGCATGGAGTTCTTGAGTTTTCACATGTTATGCATGGGATGCTTTAACCCATGTTGGATCCACGCTAACTAATGTGGGTGAGGGAAGTTTCAAGTTAGCAAGTGGTTTTTCAAGGCTTCATGATAGTTAAACCCTAGTGTAGATCGGATTTTAGGCCTTAAACCCTATTGCTTGGGAGGCACCTATGAGGTACATCCAAATTCAAATCTTATTTTTGATTTTTTGATCTCCCACCATCCTAGCATTGCTAAAACATTTCGCCTTTTGAACTACTAGTTTCTCATTAGTTTAGTGAATGAATTAGGCAAAGGGGGTTTCATTCATGTTACATGGTTTCATGTTGCAATTATGGTATAAGGTTGCACTTGTTAACTTACATGGTTATAATGTAATAAAGATGTAAAATTGACTAGGTGGAAAGGTTATAAACTAAATTGTAAAAAATTTAGGATGTTTTTCTAGTTTTTGGCCATGGTAGGCCATGTGATTTGCCAATTTTAGGCCATGGCAGGCTATGTGATTTGCCAATTTAAGGCTAGGGTGAGCCATTGTTTTACCAATTTTAGACCTTCGCGGGCTATGATGTTGCTAGTTTTAGGCCTTACTGGGCCATGTGTTTCCAGTCTTAGGCCTTGGTGGGTCGTAGTCCATACTTGCCTAGTGGGCATGAGATTTTCTTAAGAGAGAATATAAAGATATAATCAACAATGAAACATGATATACTATCAAAAAGGTGAAAAAATGATTGACAATAGGATGAATGAGACATTTACCATGAACTTGTTGTTTAATCTTTGATAGATCAATGAGTCCCCTTGGCATGATCTTGTGATTATCATCTCTCTTGTTTAACATGGCAAGCTTCATGCATTTTCATTGACCAGCAAATGTTGTAGAGTTGATATTTCTAGCATCATTATTATTTTTTTTGGTGGTGGCCCCAGTTCAAGTATCAGGAGTTTCTTCTTGAAACTCCACATTTGAACCTCGATCAATGTTGACATAATTAACTGAAAGTAGTGACACGTTATCACCACAAATGATAATTTCTCTCCCTTGTAGGGCAAGTGAATCTCTTGATGTATAGGAAGTGAGATTGCACAAAGCTTAGCTAACCATTACCTTCCTAGGATCAAGTTGAAGCTGGGTGTCTCTTCAACTAATAGGAAGTTGGTAGATGTGGAAAACTACTCTCTAGCTATGAAATCCAAGGAAATAGAATCTTGCATTACTACTTGTGACTCGATAAATAACTTCAGTGCTAAGGTTATGGTTTCTTGGATGTTCTTAGTTAAGCCTGATTTGTCAACAATGGAAAATGGTGCCATATTAGTGGGCCCCCATCATCCACATGAACACAGTAAGCTTTGTATCTGCCAACATGTATGGTAATAAGAAGAGGAGCGGATAGCATTTCTCCATTTCTAGAGTCAATCTTTACCTCACTGTCACAAAAGTTGAGCATTTGTTGATGCTCATTTTCCCTAAGCAAAGATTTCTCAATGATAGAGTGGATTGATTCTTTATTAGTAAGAATGTCTTTACCCATAGGGATAGAGGTTAGCACATGGGCTAGTGCATCTCTACGATAAGGAGAAGTCATGACCAAGTCATATAAGTTTGGTGATGTGTTCTTTTATTTTAATAATCATTTGGCTTGCTCCATTATTGTAAGGAAATTCTTTCCCTTAGCATGTGATGTTTTAGCCCTAGTGGTTCTAGCATCGTCCATCCTTCCTAGATTTTGTGGCTTAGGTTTTAGTGCATGTGAATTGTGCCCCTTGTCTATTAGTGTAGTTGGTCTTGGTGTAGGTTTTATTTGGTTAACTTGCTATAAATCCTTTTGTCATTGGTTATGTTAAGTGGGCTTTGTTGTTGGTTTGGTGACAAGTTGATTTGGTTGTCATCGTGATGATGGTTTCTTGCTAACCTTTGAATTATTGGCCACAATAGGTGGGCTTTGGTCATAGGTTGTTGTGGTCTTACTTGTTGAAGGTGGAGGGACTCGGATAATAAATGGTTTGTTAGGATTTAGAGGATTGGTATCCCTTGGTCTAGGTGTTGAAGTTGACACCACTAGAGGAAGGACATTTATGATGAAAGGATTCTTAGGGGTTGAAGAAGGTGGTACCATATGATGAAGGGCTTTCTAGGATTTGTGTTTTGGGATCATAGTGGCACTTTAATGAAAAATGGTTCCCTAGGAGGATTAGACCATTTGGTTTCTATGAATGAGGCTATGGTATAAGAGTTGTTGTTGGTGCTTGGAGAGTTGGGCTCATTCAACAACAACTCCCCACAATCAATCATCTTTTAAAGATAATCTTGTAATGCTAGGAAAAAATTGGTATCATGACCAGCCATTTGATGATAATGAAAATACCTATCCAGTTTGAAGTACTTTGGTAGCCATTTTTGGGTCTCTAGCTATGTCACAAGGATGATCATGCCTCTTACGAGCCTCTTTAGATAGTTGCTTATGTTGTATATGGTTATCGTTAAGCAATTGTTCCAGAAGCTTAGAGGTCTTCATAGGCAACCTTGTGTACTTAGACCTATCCTTAAGCCCAAAGTTTGGTCTTGGTTGATTTGAAGCATAGAATGTGGATGATTAAGATGAGTTGGAAGATGTGTTTTGGGATGGTGATCCCTGCCTCTCTACCTGTTTTGAGTCTTTTGCTACTGCGGCCAAAGTTGTATGTTCTTTCTTGGTTTCATTGCTATCCCTCCTTGCATGTTGGTTTTCATAGGACACATAGGCCAAATCATTGCTTACCTTAGCTACCTTCTCAATGTTCTTAGTTTGTGAGAAGGCTTGGCTTAGTGACCAGGCTCTAGGTAGTAAAGCTTTGACTTGATAAAGTCATTTATTGCTCCTTTGTAGATGGCCAAGAGGTGGATTTCAAAGATAAGCTTTGGAATCTCATTGAGCATTAAATTCCATCTCTAAATAGACCTTTTGACTGGTTCAAGTGGCATCTGCTTCACCTTCAACAATTGGTCCAATGTGGCATTCGGATTCAAGTTGTATCTAAAGCGGTTAACAAATTGGTTAATCAAGTGCTCAACGGAAGAGATGGAACCTCTAGGCAAGGTTTGGTATCAATATAGAGCCTTACCCTTAAGAGACATGGGAAAAATCTATAGTATTGCATGAGGCCAAGCTTGCAAAAAGAGGCACTTAGACTGGAAGGTTATAAGGTGTGAGTTAGGATCACCTTCACCTTTGTACTTGGTGAATTGAGGTATGGGGGATACTTAGGGGAAGAGTCAGCTGTGGGGTCACAAGATTGACAAGATTTTCTTGGTAGAAATCCATTATTTTAATGGTCTAGGATGTGAAATCCTTAAGCTTATGTAACTCTTCTATCAAGTCCTTGATCATTGGAAGACTTGATCTAGTCCTTGAGATGCCCCTGTTGGTTGGGGTGTCTATACAAAATGTTGGGATATGAGCTAGGAGGCTTGTTGCCTTGCGATGGACTGTGGCAACAAAGGGAGAGGCTTAGTCATCATTTTTGTGGGTGGACTAAATATCAAAAAAGAAGTTTGTGTCAATATTTGGGGCACAAAGGGGAAAAAAGGTGTATGTGATCCTTCGGTTACTTGAGATCCTACTGTAGCTTCCATCTACATGGGAAATTGGTGAGTGGTGGTCATAACCACTGATTATGGTTGCATAGACCGTTGTTGTGTGGCAAAAGGCATGGAGAAGGGGAATGGTGTTGCTTGTGACACTAATTGTGTTTGATGCATAGCTATAATGAGAGTTGGTCCAAACATGGTTAAATAGGAAGGATGTGAGGATTGAGGGATCTACCTTATGGAAGAGGCAAGAGGGGTCGAAATGGATATGGTAGCTTGGGGAGTCGATTATTGAAACAGGATTTCCACGAAGTTTTTAGGCTCAGATGCAACCCCAAACTCATCTTTCTCCTCATGTTGCTCATCCGAACTAGCCTTGTCATCCTCTTCATCCATCTTAATTAATTGAGAAAGGATGCATGTGTAAGTTTCGTTCAATAGTATTTTATTGTATGGGGAAGGTATGTATTCCTTCCCATCATGGTGGATGAGTTCATATTCTCTATTGGCCTTTGCTTCCATTCTTGGAATGAGAATGCTAGCCTAAATTTTGGCACAAACAAAGTGGTAATGATCTTTGTTTATCATAAAAAATTTTGGGCTTCATCACTTGAGCCTAAGTGATTGTCTACACTCAGTTATAGTGGGGTCTTTGGGGTCCCTCATAGCCTATTGGCTGAATCCTACATTGGTCAAGTTAAATGAAAAAACCATTGACTAGCTAAATGACATGGTGATAGTATTAAAATTAGCTTTAGTGAAATGCTTAATTAACTAATAAAACAAAAATTCTAGTAGATGGAATTTTTAAAATGCAAAAGGGATGTGGCTACCAAATTGTCGTATTGCAATTGTAAAGTACGATGTAGGTTGTAATGAAGAGGGGGTATACCTTTTACTTAGTCAAACATAATAATTTTATGTTAAATCCCCATCACATTAGCCTTGCTAGCAGTATCCATGCTAGAGGTGAAAGGGAGGGAAGAAGGGGGGTAAGATAAACAATCTTACACATTATCACATAGCATTGGGGTCTCTCCCCTTGGTAGGACCAGTAATTATTGTCAAATGTTAAAGTGAATATTTTTTTTATTTTTTCAAATGTTTTCTTGGTTTTGGCAAAATACCAATGTTGGCCTTGTTGGGAAATTTTTACAGCAGAGGCAGGTAAGGTTTTGTGTGATTGTGAAAGGGCAATGCTGGCCTTTGGAACACACAAAGGCAGGTGCAACTTGCAACCGCACTGGCCTTATAATGTCTAGCAACTATTGTGAAACATTTTTCAAAATCCAAATCATTTGAAACCTTCACGCTAAGTTTTGGTGATAGGGAGATGGATGGAAACATTGGTTTTTGTTGCAGCAAAAATGTTGTTTTTCAAAGGTTTTCTTGGTTTTAGCAGAACACCAACACTAGCCTTGCTGGGAAATTTTTACAATAGAGGGGGGTAAGGTTTTTGGTGGTTGTGAAGGAGCAAGATTGGCCTTTGGAACATACAAAGGCAAGTGCAACTTTCAACCACACTAGCCTTACAATGTCCAACAACTACTATGAAAATATATTTTAAAACCCAAATCACTTGTAACCTCCATGCTAGGTTTTGGTGATAAGGATATGGATGGTAGCCTTGGTTTTTGTTGTAGAAAAATGTTGTTAAAAGTTTAAATATGTTTTGGTGTAAATTCAAGGTTTTATACTTGCAAAAATGTTATTAAAATGGCAAATAGGATTGGACACAGAACTTGGGTGAAGGCCCTCCTAGTGCCAGAAAATTGTGGCGACTAAAAAATTTGGTTGTTGGAAAATCGAAAATCCTAGGAAAAATAGCTTTAACCTTGGATCCTAATGGCCTCTGAGAAAAAGAATCCAAGGTGCCTTGGACAAGCTAGTTGATCACCTAGGGGCTTAGGGAGTGTAAAAAAGAATAAACAAAATGAAAAATCATGTAGGTTTGGTATAAAATAATGCACAAAATAATATGAAACTATGCTAATCTACATAACAAATGAAATTGTAAACTTTATTGCACTAAAATATTAAGAATAAAGAAAGTTTAGGATGTGTACAACTAATTGCTGAGGATGCAAAGGGTTCACTTCAATGGGGGTTTGAAGTCTGTTGAAGTTGGCAGCCATGAACATTGCAGTTAGCTCCATGATCCAAGTGCTCCACAACTCTTGAAATTGCAAAACCTTACTATTATTCTCATAATAGCTACAGTATTTGTGGTACAGTGGGTAAGATGTGTGAGGGGTTTTGGGCCATAGGGAAGAGCCATGTTAGGAGTCTTGATGCCCAGGTAACTCAGCATTGCCAAAAAATATCACACAATCTTCAATGCTAAAAAATGATCAAAATGGTTGTAGGTTCCATGCTGAAAAAATCTCCAAAAGCCTTATGTCTGCATTGATTTCTCTAAGCTTTTAGATGTCAAATTCATGGAAACGTTCATGGAGCTCAAGATTAGTTTATATAGGTTGTGTGGCCATAATTTTGGTTGCAAATTTATGTCCTTATTGTTGACAGATTGATGTCATGTGCAGGTGTAGCAGGTGTCCAAATCTAGCATGGTTTTCATTTATAGTTTTAATACCCCCAAGATACCAAAACCATTCTAGTTACTAAAAATAGTAAATAAAACTTTCATCCACACTAGTTTCTTCCACCCATGTTGGCCTTCTAGGAGCAACGCTGGGTTGCAGGAGCAATGCTGGGGTTGTTGGAGCAATGTTGGGGTTGTTGGAGCAATGTTGTGGTTGCTGGAGCAATGTTGGGCTAGAGCAATGTTTGGGATGTTGGAGTAATGCTGGGGGTTGCTGGAGAAATGTTGGGGCTATTGTACTCTAGGAGCAATTTTGGGGTTGCATAACCCATGCTAAGGTTGCAAGAGCCATGCTAAGGCTTCAAGAGCTAAACTCCCCAATGTTAAACATAAAAAAACTCATGAAAATGCCCATTTGGGTAGTTCAAAAGGCATTTTGACCTTCCCAAACCCAAATATAGACATCGTATGACTTTTTCCACTTGGGAAGCAAGGCTATAATAACTTATGAAGCATTTTTTAGCCTCATAAGTTAAAGTATGTGAAATTTCATCTCATGGATTGTAATCTTCACATCTTACAATGAGTTTTTAGCCTTGAATTTTGTTGGAGAATATAGTTGTAATGCTAAGAGGTTGCAACATGCATTTTCCAGGTGGTGTTTCACCTAACCTTGAATCCAAGTTTTTGATTAGTAATACAGGTGATGTTTGTATGTGGCATAGGAAACTTGGTCACATCAACAAAGACATTATTCAAACTCTTGTCTCGAAAGATATGGTTAGAGGATTACCCAAACTCAAGGAGTTTTTCTTGAATACTTGTGAAGCTTGTCAGAAAGGAAAGAAAACAAGGATAAGGTTTGGTAAGAAAAATTACATCTCCATCTTTTGTCCTTTAGAATTACTTTACATGGATTTAGTTGATCCCTCTCAAACTCTTAGTTTGAAAAAGAAAAGGTATTTCTTAACTATTGTTGATGATTACTCTCGTTTCACTTGGGTTGCTTTCTTGTATTACAAGGATGAAGCTTTTGATCATTTCATGAAAATTTGTAATGAGATACAGAATGAAAAGGGATATGGTATCAAAGTCATTAGAAGTGACAATGGGGGAGAGTTTAAAAAGGCCAAATTTGAACAATATTGTTAGATGAATAACATTCTACATCAATTTTCTACTCCTAGGACTTCTCAAAAGAATGGTGGTTAAAAAAAAGAAAAAATAGGATTTTGAATAAAATGAAGAGAACAATATTGAATGATAACAACATTCCTTATCACTTTTGGGATGAAGAAATCAACACAACATGCTACATCTCCAATAGAGTTCTGGTAAGAAGATTCACTACTAAATCCCCTTATGAATTGTGGATTGGTCAAAAGTCATTAGTTAGTTACTTTCATGTTTTTGGTTTAAAATGCTATATTGTAAATGATAAAGATGCTCTGAGGAAATTTTATCTCAAAATTGATGAGGAAATATTTCTAGGATATTCAACTATTAGTAGGCCCTATAGAGTGTTCAACAAAAGAAGCAACACTATGGAGGAAACTATAAATGTTAAAATAGATGTTATTGATGGCTCAACTCTACATTCTGATGAAGAAGAAGTTCCAATTCAAAATATATCTAGCACTTCATCATTCAAATTAATAAATATTTTCAAATAGGAAGTGAGCATGAAGATACTTCTCCAACATAGCCTAAAGTGCCTAGACTTTGTAGATCATACTCTCTTAACAATGTCATTGGGCAAGTGAAAGATGGAATTAGAACAAGGAGCCAAACAAAAGAAATATGTGCATATGTTGCATATCTTTCACAACTTGAGCCAAAAAATTTTAGAGAGGCAAAAAAAGGAAAAAAAAGAAAAAAAAAGGAAGGATGGATTTCTACCATGCAAGAAGAGTTAAATCAATTCATTAGAAACGATGTGTGGGAATTAACTCCTAAGCCTGATCACATGTAGATTATTGGGACAAAATGGGTGTTTAGGAACAAGATAGATGAAAATTACAAAATCATCATGAATAAAGCTAGACTAGTTGCTAAAGGATATAATCAACAAGAGGGAATTTATTTTGATGAAACTTTTGCTCTTATGGCTAGACTTGAGTCAATCAGACTTCTTGTAGCCTATGTAAGTACCAAAGGTATCAAGTTATATCAAATTGATGTCAAGTGTGCTTTTTGATTGGGACTACCCAAGAGGAAGTATATGTTGAGAAACCTAAAGGATTTGTAGATCCTATTCATCCAAACTATGTTTTCAAACTGAAAAAGGCTCTCTGGGCTCAAATAAGTCCCTAGAGCTTGGTCTGATAGACTCTCACAACATCTCATGTCTAATGATTTTGAAAGAGGTAGGATTGATGTTACCTTATTTTATAAACAAGAAGATAAAGATTTACTCATTGTGCAAATTTTTGTTGATGATATTATATTTGGAGCTACTAATGAGTTTTTATGCAAGAAATTTTTAGATCTTATGCAAACAATATTTGAAATGAGCATGTTGGAAGAACTTAACAACTTCCTTGGATTTCAAATTAACCAAACCAAAGGTGAAACCTTCATTTGTGAAACCAAATACATCAAAGATCTATTGTAATGATTTAACTTGGTTGATGTGAAAGCAAAGACAATACCTATGACTACACACTTCAAGCTTAAAAATGATGAACAAGCAAAATCTATTGATCTCAAACTCTATAGAGGTATGACTGGAAGCTTACTATATTTAACCACTAGTAGATATGATATAGCTTAAGTGTTGTAATATGTGTCATGTATTAAGCTAATCTCAAATAATCACATTTAAAAGTTGTCAAGAGAATTTTTCATTATCCACAAGGTACTACTGACTAGGGACTTTGGTATCCAAAGGACTCTAGACTTGATCTTGCTAGGTATCATGATGTAGATTGGATAGGATGTATAGATAATCATCGAAGTGCAAGTGACGATTATGTATTTCTTGGGAAAAGTCTTGTCTCTTGGGAAACTAAGAAGCAAAACTCTATAACACTTTCTACGGTCGAAGCAGAATATATTTCAGTTGGGAGCTACTATGCACAAATATTGTGGATGATGGAAACTATCAAGGATTCAAGAATCAAATTAGATCACATACCCATTTTTTGTGACAAAAATAGTACAATAAATATGACCAAAAATCCTATTCAACATTCTCGTACTAAGCATATTGAAATTAAAGATCACTTTATAAGAGAACATACTCAACTTGGATACATAAAGTTAGAATACATTGGGATTGATGATCAACTTGTTGATGCCTTCA
The DNA here is from genome assembly GCA_015680685.1 of Gnetum montanum. Classification (NCBI taxonomy): domain Eukaryota; kingdom Viridiplantae; phylum Streptophyta; class Gnetopsida; order Gnetales; family Gnetaceae; genus Gnetum; species Gnetum montanum. The sequence goes on along the minus strand of MNCI01029946.1, from coordinate 5,823 downwards.
CCAAGTCTCTTGATAATGAAGACTTACTGCTCTATTTAAAGACATGGGGATAGGACCATGTCCTATTAGTTAAGAAGCTTACCTTTTCTAAATACTACCAAAAATAAAAATAAAAAAAATCATAGGGAAAAGCTCATATTTAGGGGGAGTTTCATAATGAAATTTCTTTTTGATGATGCCCAAATAGTGGAAGTGTGATATGTGTTATGATATCATGTTTATGATATGTGGTGTGCCTATCATATGCTCTTATTATGCTAATCCATTTTATCAAGTTTTGGACATCACCAAAAAGGAGAAGATTGTTGACCTTTTGGTATGTCAAAACCTTGGGAAATGAAAAATATGAAAATTATGCTTGGAAATTCTCACAAGACTTGGAACTTGACAAAGAGCATGTTGAGATCAAGAAGAAAGCTGAGTTGTCAATTTGAAGTGACAAAGTCTCAACTAAGTTTATAAGAGTTTAATAGAAGTCACAAGGATGCCTGATGTCTAGAAGCTAAGAGAAGATGTTCTAACAACTATCAAGACATCCCAAAGGAATAGTAGATGTCCCTATTGGAAACCTCATATCTCAAGTGAGGTGTCCTAGAAAAATAGCAGATGTTCCATGTGAGACATCCCAACAAAAGTGAGACATCCCACCTGCAAGATGCTGAAAGTCATTAAGATGTCCCAAGCTTGAATGAGACATCCCACTTGCAAGATGCTAAAAGTCATTGAGATGTTCCAACCTCAAATGAGACATCCCAACTAAGTGGGGTTGATGGTCTAATCACATTTTATTGTTGATCTAATCCTAATCTAATGATATTTGCACCATATTTCACCATTTTGTATTTTTCACTTTCATTTTCTACTCTTTTTTTCATCTTTCACCATGCTAATGGTGTCTTTGAACATTGTGATTTAAGGTTGCAATGGTGCTAGGGGTTACTACAAAAGTCACAATGAAATTCTTGCATGTTTTTGGCATGGCTTGATCAAGGCCACATTTTGCAAGAATGGTGCCTTCAGACAATGATAGAAGAAAAAATTTTAGATGTGCTTGAGTGCTTTCAAATAATTAAAATGATCAAGTATGAGTTTTGGTAGAGGTAGCTAATACATAGTTTAACACTTCATGACTAATCATCATGTTACAGGCATGCATTAGACCTAATTTTAGCATGATCATGAGAAGCTACGACCAAGGAAACTATAGTCTTGATACTAGTCATAATGTAACCCAGTAGTTGATTTGGATATTGATGGGACGTGACTTACACTAGGCCGCGATATCACGTCTTCTCCTGCGATATCACGTACGTGATATCGCGTCCTGCCGCCAT
>MNCI01029936.1:17919-55404 GCA_015680685.1 Gnetum montanum | reverse complement strand
CTTTTGGAAGGTATTGAGCACACGTATCTAGAATGTAGTAGGTGCATTGCCAAGACCAAATGGCATCCATTTATAGGCAAACATTCCCCATGGACTAGTGAATGTTGTTTTCTCCTAGTCCTCAGATGTAATGTAGATCTAATTGTATCCACTATATCCATCTAGAAAACTATAATATCCAGGACCTTGTCAACAAATGACAAATAAAATTGATCCTTGAATGTAGCAGTGTTTAACAATTAGAAATAAATGCACACTTGCCACTTGCCCTCCTTCTTTGGAACTATCACCAAAGGACTAACCCATTCACTATTTATAGTGGGATACATGAATCCTTCCTTTAGGAACTTTTCAAACTCCTACTTTCCTACTTCTTTTAGTTTGAAATTAAGCCTTCTTGGGGTTTGAGTTTTTTCTTGATCATTAGATCAATATATATTTGATGTTAAAAAATTCTTGGATCAATACCTATGATCTCATTATAAGACCACAAAAATGCTATGAACCACTTATTGACAACTTCTAATAATATCTTGTTCAGTTCTTCATTCAGGTTGGTGTTTATTATTACCAACTTCTTATTATTTAAGAAAGCATATTCTAGTGCTACTAGTATGACCTTTAGTTCCAATGATTCTAGCTCTATAGTGTTTGGGATTTCTAATTGTTCCCAATCTATTTCTTCTTCTCTACCTTCATGTAAATAGGGATGCCTCTCTTTCAAGTATTCTGGTATATTAGTTTCTTTTACATAGACACTTATGATTTTATCGATTGATCCACGTATTTACTAGATTTTGTCTCAACATCTATAACTAGCCATTGTGTGACTTCTAATTGAGTGATTATTTCATATAGAAATTTCAACACACAAATTTCCTCTATACAAACTTTGCATGCTTTAGTTTTTTCCTATTCAACTATCCATATCATTTACATGCAATTGTAGCCATTATCCTTTTATGTGATACATGGAACTTTATGTCTCTAAATGATTCCTACTTCATCTTCCTTGGAAATTTCCAAGGACTAATCTCGAATACCAAGTTTAGCATCAAAAATGCTAAGCCATGCCCTTGCCATTATGATTTGAAACACTCCCTTGTTTTACCTACATGAATTACCAAAAAATCTACAAGGTAGAACTAGCCACTAATGGTGGTGATAATCAACTTGTCCTCGTGGAATTGTGATCAACTAGTCCATAAGCTCTAATCAATTGTTGCTCTTCTTCAACAGTGGTAGATTCTAGAACTGATACATGTCTTGTGATATTAGATTTACTCTTAACTTGGAATCAAGTAGAGCCTTGCATAGTTTATGCCCTGCTACTTGTAGGTACACCAAGGAACTTCCTAGATCTATTTACTTTTGTGGAAGTACTCTTACCTTGATCCAGTGAGTGATGGTTTGCATCATCATGATAGTTATGATATTTTCATTAGTTGATGAATGAAGCTTGTAACTTATAGGAGGAATATATGTAGATGGAGAAGGGATAGACTTAATCCCCATCCTTCAAACCTTTTCCTAGCTCTATCAGAAAAATGGTCATTTCCTCAATTATGGTTCATGTGCAATCACTTCCTCTTGGATGTTAACCACCCTCGTTACACTTTTCTATTGTGGTTGAGATAGTAGCTTCCCCTACATTACAAGACGTGGCATTGGTGATAAAGGATTGGGATGTTGCTTTGAGGAACTAGCAACATGTGGATGTATGTATGAGTTTGGGTCTATACTTGGTGGTATTAGTCTATGGTATTCGACTGAATAATACTATGAAGCTTGAATAGATGCATTACATGGAGAAATTGGCAATTGGATGTAGTATCCATAAGGATCAAGCTACCGATATGGATATTATTGAAATGGTGGTGGCATGGCCCATGAATGGTATTGTTGCCACTACTAATGATATTACTCTTTTGGCTATGGGTAGGTTCCACTGGGATAGTATGTTGGTTGGAGTGCTTACCAATAGTTACCTTGAGGATAAGGTAACAATCTAGGAATTTTCTTCTTAACAAAATTGGGTTAAGTTCATTTGTTATTATCTATTATAAATGTACCATCATAGGAAAACATCCCTTAGGATGTTGATATTAGCACATTGCACATCCATCCTCATCCTCAAAGCTCATTTTTGAACATTTGGCCATTGAAGCTACTTTTCCATTTAATGAGAAGTCTCTCTTCTTGTTTTTTTCCTTTCCTTTATTTAAGACTTACTCCTTTCATTCCTCAACTATATTTAAGTTTTTTGTATACTTTTCATCAATTGAATCCTACATATTCTCTACCTTAGCTGCTATGTCAATGATAGATTTCTTAATGGGTAGAGTCTTTTTCTGATTCACCTAGTCCAAGGTCTCTTCTTCTTGTGGGCCACAAACTCTTGCATCCCTTTTCCAAATAGATGGATCTCTATTATATTCTTCTAGTGATTCTCTTTTCCTTAATTTTCCCTCTTCCTTGGCCACTTCATCAATTAAACTTTGTATCTAAAGGACATATCTCAAAAAATCATCCTTGGGCATAAGCCCTAGGGGTCTCTTAAGTATTTTTTTGAAGCCCATCAACAATGTTCCTTAGTTTCTCCCATTGAGAAAATACATGGCCTAGGCACCTATGAAATAGTTAATAATATTAGCCCATTGTTACATCAAGGGATTCATGAGTTTCTTACTTCCATCCTTGCATCTATTTTCATAGGTTGGACACCTGAGAATAAGTTTGATATTCATCATTAAAAAGATCCAACATGATACTCCATCTCAAGTGATCTGTACCAATGTTTAGCTTCTTTCATAAGTGTCCTTGGAAAAAAATTTAGTCTCTACCAGTCACTTTCTATGTTTTGTAGGACACAGGCATCATGGAATGCTAGAATTTTGTGTTGAGGATTAACATTGTAACCACCGTCAAATTTGGGCATATTATTCATGTCTATTTTCTTGATGTAGTTGTCCCTGATGTACCTAGTTGGTATATAGATAGCTTCTTGGATATTGATCATACTACATGTTGCCAATAGGGGTTCATCATCATGATTAAGTTCATGGGCTCTACTATAGTGATGGCCCCTTTAGTTCTCATACCTCTCTAGCTTATCTATTTAATCCTTATGTCTTCTTTGCTTATGATCTTCATATTTCTCATCAAAGTAACTTGGATGATGTTCATAATGATCATGAGTTTTTTATTCTTCCTTATCATTATCTTAAGACCTCTTTCTCATCTTATTAGATCCCAGCAACAATCATGAGGATGAAGATGAGGCATTAAGAGAATCATGTTAGCTTGTCCTCTCTCGATGAATTTTGTATTTATCCTTGTGTGATTCAATAGAATCTCTTAGCTTTCTATTCTTCCAATACTTGGAGTCTATTTCTTCCCTTCTAGGTATCTTTGCTAAGGTGAAATGTAATTGATGTTTGATAGGTTCTTCAAGTTGGATGATAGGCATTTGAGAAGGGCCCTCATGATTTTGATGGAATTTTTCTATAATAAAGACATTACCATCAAGTTCTTCTATGACAACTAGAGTGTTAATCAACATCCCCTTTTTATGTGCATGCTCAATTTCCATCAAAACATATCTCTCCATTTGTGCCTCTATGGGTTGATAGGGTCTTATCATATACTTAGTCAAATGGTATCCTTCTTGTACATGGTTTAGGTTCATCCCCCTCAAGGTAGTGTGAAGCATGTTAAGTGTTGAATGTCTTGGAGGCAAGACTATGTTATCCTGTATGTCTCTCCATCTCATTTTCTCATTTTAATGAAATATGAAAGTAAATTCTAGATGGTATGGATCAATGCGAGCATATGTGATTCTAGTTTACATGGGAATCCCCTAGTCTTCTTCATCACTAGTTCTATCATTGTCTATTTTTAGCTCTTTGGAAAGTGGTGATTTTTCTTTAACTGAAACCATGTTGAAACTATGACAATTGTTAAGTGTGTGTGTTCAAGTTTATTTAAGGATTATAACTTTTGATTTTGAAATCTTAATACAATGAACTTTGTGAAATCAACTACTTATCACACATTGACTATCTCTAGTAACGATACCAATGATGAGTGGTGGAGCAATCTAACACCCAACCATACAAGTTACAAGTTCTCATGTGCAACCTAATCGTAATTCATAGATAGACAATGTTGCTATGCTAGTAATTAAGTTAAGTTCAAGACTGTTGTCTTCCCATGTGAAGCTAGTGAAGTACAAGTGTATGATTTAGCTCAGCATTAGGCATATGATAGTTGATGTTGTAAGGCCTAAAATATTCATAAGAATAGCCATAATGAAAATAAAGTAATTGTTAATTCTAAGTAACAATAGAAATGTAAATCTACTCTAGTTTATGGTGGTAAGCATCTAGTCCTGATTTGTCATACATACCTTGGGCTTTGCGTAACTGTTACTGGGATACCAAGTGTTATGCTGCTAGGTGTACCAAGCAATGGAACTAATAGGCTTACCAACTAGTTACTCTTACGTGTACAAAATTAGTCACATTCATTCCACTTAATGATGACAAGCAAAAGTAAAGTACTTTGGAAAAGTAAAATGTTAAGCTAGAAAATAGGAAACATTATTCTAGGTAAAAATAATAAACACTAAGTGGATGCTGTGATGATGTGAAGAAATTTGGATCTTTATTTCTATTTTCAAACTATGCTCAAGTACAATTTTTTTTTGAATAAAGACTCCATTCAACTACTAGACATCACACTCAAGTAATTCACTTTTATTGCTAACACTACAAGATAAAACTAAAAGAGTTTTAATAAGATGTGAAATGAAAAATTAGTGGATCATGTGCCCAAGTATCATATTTATAGGGCTTCACACATCGCAAGGCATCATATCAAGGATGATGTGTCAATGGAATCAAGATCAGATCAATGACATTGTTAATACAACATCGTTGCTATGATGTCACTTTGACAAAAAAATTCACTTTATTAGCTATGAAAGACCAATTCAAAATAAGAAGAGAGTTAAAAATAAAAGTTATCATTACATTAAAGCATCATAAAATTTTGTGAAGCACTTTCCCAAGTTTGATCATTCAGCTAAATTTAAGAAAATGATTTTTTTATATCATGGAAAAACTAGAAATATTTAGTCCTTTTGTTATTTATGATTAAAACACTACATTTGGTTCTTTCCAAAACAACCTAGAAAAGATGTATTTCAAGAAAATAAAGTTTTAATGCAAAAAAATAAGAATTATAAGAAAGGAATAATTGCATAAGTTTCACTCTCTACTATAAAAAGGAGCACTTGGTACATTAACAACATATGACAATAGACAAATCTCAATTTGTACATTTTTTAGAACAAAAATATGAAATTGTGATCTTCAAAGATGATACAAAAGCTCAAATCAAAGGTGTTAGTACCATTGGAGGTAAGGATCAACCTATTGTTAAACAAATGTTTTTTTGTTGAAGGTCTTAAATACAGTCTTCTTAGTATTAGTCAAATTTGTGATTCAAATATTGATGTTACCTTCTTTAAAGATTCTTGTAAAATAATTGATTCTTTGTTTGAAAATATAATTATAGAATGAAATAGAAAGGTAAATGTTTATAACCATAACCTTGAATCCAAGTGCTTAATTAGCAATACAGATGATGTTTGCATGTGGCATAGGAAATTGGGTCACATCAACAAAGAAATTCTTCAAATCCTTGTTTCAAAAGATATGATTTAAGGGTTGTTCAAACTAAAGGATTTCTTCTTGAATGCTTGTGAAGCATGATAAAATGTAAAAGAAATAACAATAAGATTTGGTAAGAAACATTGCATTTCTACCTCTCATTCTTTAGAATTACTTCACATGGACTAGGTTGTTCCTCCTCAAACTCTTAGTTTGGGAAAGAAAATTTACCTTTTAACTATGGTTGATGATTTATCTCGGTTCACTTGGGTTGTTTTCTTATATCACAAGGATGAAGTTTTTAATCATTTTATGATAAAATGTGATTAGATATAGAATGAAAATGGATATAGCATCAAAGTCATCAAAAGTGATATTAGGGGAGAATTCAAAATGCTAAATTTAAATAATATTATTAGATGAATGACATTGTACATCAATCTTTCACCCCTAGGACACCTCAATAGAATGGTATTATGGAAAGGAAAAATAATATTTTGAATAAAATGAAGAGAACAATCTTGAATGAAAAAAACATCCCTTACCACTTTTGGGTTGAAGTAATCAACATTGCTTGCTATGTATCTAACATAGTTTTGGTAAGAATGTTTACTACTAAAGTTCTTATGAATTATGAACTAGTAGAAAGCCATCTATAGGTTACTTTCATGTTTTTGATTCAAAATGCTATATTCTAAATGACAAAGATGATTTGAGAAAATTTGATTCCAAAACTAATGAGGGAATTTTTCTAAAATATTCAATTGTTAGTAGGGATTACAAGATGTTCAACAAAAGAACCAACACTGTGGAGGAAAATATAAATGTTAAAATAGATGATAGTGATTATTCAACTCCATAATGTAATGATGAAGAAGATCCTATCCAAAAGATATCTAGCACTTCCCATAGACAAACTAATAAAGATTCTAAAATAGGAAGTGAGCATGAGGATACTTCTCAAATTCATCCCAAAATTCCTAGACTTTTTAGATCATCCTCTCTTAATGATGTTATTAGACAAGTGAAAGATGGAATCTAAACTAGGAGTCAAACAAAAGAAATATGTGCTTATGTTGCCTATCTTTCACAATGTAAGCCTAAAAATTTTAGAGAGGTAGAAATAGAGGAAGGATGGATTTTAGCCATGTAAGAAGAGCTAAATCAATTTATTAGAAATGATGTGTAGGAATTAACTCCTAAACATGATCAGAAGAATATTATTGGGAAAAAATGGCTATTGAGGAAGAAGATAGATGAAAATGGTAACATCATCAAGAACAAAGTAAGATTGGTTGCTAAAGGATACAATTAGCATGAGGAAATTGATTTTGATAAAACCTTTGCTCTTGTGGCTAGACTTGAGCCAATCAGACATCTTTTAGTCTATGCAAGTATCAAAAGTATCAAGTTGTATCAAATTGATGTAAAAAGTGCCTTTTTGAATGGGACTATTCAAGATGAAGTTTATGCTTATAAACATAAATGATTTGTAGATCTTATTCATCTAAACTATGTTTTCAAATTAAAAAAGGCTCTCTATGGAGTCAAACAAGCCCCTAGAACTTGGTATGATAGAATCTCATAACATTTGATGTGATATGATTTTGAAATAGGTAGGGATAATGCTAATTTTCTTCTTTAAAAAGAAGGTAAAGATTTACTCATTGTGCAAATTTATGTTCATAATATTATATTTGAAGTTGCTAATGAGATTTAATGTAAGAAATGTCTAGATCTTATGCACATGGAATTTGAAATGAGCATGATGGGAGAACTCAACAACTTCCTTGGATTTCAAATTAGCCAAACTAAAGATGGGACCATTATTTGTTAAACTAAACACATCAAAGATCTATTAGATAAATTCAACTTGGTAGATGTAAAGGGAAAGATAACACCTATGGCTACAAACTTCAAGCTCACCAAAGATGAACAAGGAAAATATGTCAATCTTAAGCTCTATAGAGGTATGATTGGTAGCTTACTATATTTAACTACTAGTAGGATTGATAAAGCCTTAAGTATTGGAATATGTGCTAGGTATCAAGCTAATCCCAAATAATCACATTTCAAAGCTATTAAAATAATTTTTTCATTATTTAAAATGTATTATTGACTAAGAACTTTAGTACTCAAGGGACTCAAAACTTGATCTTGTTGAGTATTGTGATGCACATTTGGTAGGTTGTGGATCATAGAAGCACAAGTGGAAATTGCTTGTTTCTAAGAGGAAGTATTATTTCTTGGGCAACAAAGAAGAAAATATATACAACACTTTCTATAGCTGAAGTAGAATATATTTTAGTTGGCAATTGTTGTGCAAAAATTCTTAAGATTAAGGAAACTCTCAAGGATCTAAAAGATCTAATTAGTTCAGATGCCTATATTTTGTGACAACCGTAGTGCTATTAGTATGATGAAGAATCCTATTCAACATTCTTGTACTAAGAATATTAAAATTCAACATCATTTCATACAAGAACGCACTTAACATGGAAATATAAAGTTAGAATACGTTGGGGTAGATGGTCGACTTGTTGATGTTTTCATCAAGACTCTTGATGAATGATGACTTACTGCATTGTGTAAAGACATGGGAATAGAACCCTATCCTATGAAACTTATCTTTTTATAATTTCTATTAAAATAAAAGTGTTTGTATGTGTCTATATATATATAAATAGAAAACCTCATGTTTAGAGAAATTTTTCCAAGGAAACATTTTTTGATGATGCCAAAAGAGGGGAAGTATGATTTGTTTTATTATGATTTTACTTGTAATTTTCAATGATAATCTATTTTTCATGTTTTGGACATCACCAAAAATGAGGATATTTTTGGCCTTTTGGTATATCAAAAATCGTAGAAAATGAAAAAAAGTGAAATGTGCTTGTGGAATATTGTAGAACTAAAGATAAGAGTTTAACAATAGTACAATAAGACCAAGATAAAAGCATGGTGAAGAGTGATATGAGAGTTGAGTTGTCAATTTGTTTACCAGAGTCTCAACAAACAACAAAAGAATGAAAGATGTTCACAAGCCAAAAGAAGAAAAGGTTTTCTAGTATTTCCCAAGACATCCCAAAAGATTAGCAAACATCCCAATGGTAGAACTCAAGTGTTAGGTAAGACATCCCAAAAGTTTAGTAGATGTCCCACTTGCAAAATGTAGGTTTTTGGTTTAGAAATCCCACAAAAATAGTAGACATCCCAATTACTCTTGAGACATCCTAGTTGGGATGTTACATGTGAGATGTCCTATTTTCTAGTAGGATGTCCCACATGCGAGCACAAAAACTAAGTAAGACATCCCAAGCTCAAATGAGATGTCCCAACTAGCAATTTTGTAGCCATTGTACAAATTCCAATGATTATTTAATAAGGATAGAGGCTATAAAAGAAATAATATCTATGTAAAAAGGATATGCATTATTCACATGATTTGATCATCATTAGATACATCTTGTGTAGCATTTGTCTACTCATCTTTACATCATTTATGAATTGTTTTTTGTTATTGTGAAAATGTAAAAGTAAGGAATTTGTGAAGTGTAGTTAGATTCTCTCTTTAATTATTTTTCTCCATTTTTAAGGAGCTCAAACTTTGTAAAGGATGTAGTGTTGTTAAAACCACATTTTTTAAGAAAAAAAGTCTGAATGTGTATAAGGATTCTACCCTTCAACTATAAAATTTACCCAAGTTGGGGAATTCCATACATATGTATGTAGGTTTGTATTTGAATTGGTAAAACTTATTCAAACCCCCTTCAAAGTTCTCGGTCCTTAGCTAAGACTTAGTCCTATAATAGAAGTAAGAAGTTTCTTGGGTTTAGGTAGTTACTATCAAAGGTTTGATAAAGATTTTGCTAGAATTACATATTCTTTAACCAATTTTTTAAGGAAGGATTAGTCATTTCAATGGACAGAATAATGTGACCAAGATTTTTTATAATTAAAACAAAAATTCACATTAGCTCCTATTTTAGTAACACCATTCCCATGTAAACCATTAGATGTGTATATTGATGCTATAAATGAAGGATTAGGATGCATCCTCATTCAAGAAGGATATGTCATTGCCTATGCTTCTCCACAATTAAAGAATCATGAAGTTAGATATTTTGTGCATGACATGGAGTTAGTAACCATTATTTTTACACTAAAGTTATGAAGACATTATTTATTTTGATAAAAACTAATCTTATGGATAGATCAAAAGAGTTTTCAATATCTTATGACCTAGCCACAATTTAATTTGTGACAAAGAAGATTGATTGAATTACTCATAGTTTTTTATTTTGATATTAAGTATCATCATCAAAAAGAAAATGTCATAGCAAATGCACTTAGTAGGAAAACTAGAAGAATATATAAATTGGTTGTGCAATTAAGTTTTGTGGATGAGATTATTGAAAAATAAAGGTTAGATACATGGTGCAAAGAAAAGCTTTAAAAATTAGATCAAATTTCCTAGGATTATTTACTAAAAGAAGATAAAGTTGAGTTGAGATTCAAAGGAAAATTATATGTACCCAAATTAGTAAGATAGAAAATATTGGAAGATGCTCATACAAGCATATATCAAGTGCATCTTGGAGGTGATAAAGTATTTAAAATCTAAGAAGATAATATTGATGATCTAAAATGAAGCAAGAGATAGCTAAATTTATTTATAAATGTTTAATTTGTCAACAAGTTAAAGTAAAACATTTGAAACTAGGAGGTTTACTTCATTTTCATGACATACTACAATGGAAGTAGAAGGCAATTAGCATGAAGTTCATTTTAGGATTACCAAAGACAAGAAGGCAACATGATGTTATACTAATAGAAGTAGATTTTCTAATAAAATCTTCTCATTTTCTTGCTACCTATTCGATCGCAACTACTCAGGATATTGCTTAGTTATTTATTAAAGAGATTATAAGATAACATGAGATTCTAGTTAAAATAATATTTGATATAGATACTAAGTTTGTCTCAAGATTTTGATAGGTATTTTAGACAGATCTAGATACTAAATTAAATATAAGTTCTACTTATCATCCTAAAAAAAATGAGCAAACACAATAAGTAAATCAAATTTTGGAAGATATTCTCTAGGCTTGCACACTTCAATAGAAGGAAGATGAGGATGAAATATTTACTTTAGCAAAATTTGCACCTAAAAATAGTTATCATGTAAGTATTAAAGTTACTCCTTATGAGATACTTTACAGTAGACCATGTTGATCACCTATTTGTTAGATTACCATAGAAGTTAGAATGTAGCTAAGTACTAACTTGATTGATCAAACCACAAAGTAGGTTTGCATAATCCAAGGGTATATTAAGTCAGCTCAAGATAGATACACCAAGTATGATAACTTAAGAAGGAGACCACTTGAATTACAAGTTGATGATTACGTCTTCTTAAATGTATCTCCAATGAAAGAATTCATGAGGTTTGGATAGAAGGATAAATTAGCTCTGAGGTATGTAGGTCCATTTGAAATACTCAAGAAGATTGGAAAAGTAGGATATTAATTAAATTTTCCATCAATTTTAGAACTAATTCATAATATTTTTTATAGAAGTATGTTCTAGATGAAAGACATGTTATATAATGAGAATAAATAGATATGCAACCAAATATTATTTACCATGAATACCCCATCAAAACCATGGATAGAAAAGAAAGATAAGTATAGAGTAAAGTAATTTCTAAAGTAAATATTCTTTGAAAATGACATGGAAATCAAGAGGCAACTTGGAAAATTGAGGTAGATATGAGAACAAACTTTTCTCTCATTTTCTAAGAGGAAAATTCTTAGAGGGGAAGATGTGATAGTATAATAATTTATAAGGTTTAGTTATTTAATTTAATACATATGATTAATTCTTTAATACCTTTAGATGCATTACAATGAATTATCTCTAATATTCTTGGTTAAATCATAGAATTACATTACTATCTTTACTATTATTATTGTTGTTATTAATAGTTTTCTACATAAGTGAATGCAATCTGCTTGCTAGGATGTTTTGTTAATGTTTTCTATCCTTTATTTTACTACTCCTAGATCTTAGTCATAGAACTACTTTATATTTTATGATTAAATGTTAAAATCTAACTACTACCATCTGATTTGGAGTCCCAGTACATATGTTATCAATGTTGGAGTGCAACAATATTACTAGAAAGAGAAAAATAAGAAATGGACTTATGAAAATTATTTAGAAGAAAAAAAGATTAAAGATAAAATTAAAAAAGAGAGAGAAAAAGATCAACTACGATTCATAATGCATGGCCACATGCATAATGCATATAACATTTATGCATAACATATATGCATATGATGCATATTACCTTTTTTCTACCACCTCATAACCTTGTCATTTTCACCATTTGGTTTACAACTCTCTTTTTTGCAAAATAATGATCTGTCAAGTTTTTATAAAAGACATTTTATATCCTTTCTTCTTCATTTTGAAGCTAATTTGAGCTTTGTTTCTTCCATTTTTTCCCTTATAAATAGGTAATTTCCCTAGATATATCTTATTGTAGTTTGAAGAAGGGTTTTAGGTGTAATAGGCTAAGCAAAGAAAAAACTAATTGAGATCATTAAGGTGGAAAGGAAGATACAAGAAAATTATAGAAGCCCTGACAACACAAGTAAGGAAGTTTCTTTTATTTTTCTTTCACATGGCTGCCCCATATTGTTATGGATTTTCTATCTATTATCTATACTTCATGGTCTTCTATTATTCTTCTACGATTTTAATTAATATGCTAAGATTCCACCAAATTTTTATAATTTTGGACCTTATTTTAATAAAAAATACTATTTTAATCTTATTCATATCATTTTTTATCTTTTGGTTAATTTTGAAAATTACAAAAATTATGCCCAACTTGCCCCTAAATATTTTATGAATATTTGTGATCTACTCATGACATAAACATGATTTTGTCAAAATTTTATGGAATTTGAGGTTTTATGGACTTTTTATCAATTTGGATAGCTTTTAAATTTTTGAGATAAAATAATAATATTTGTGGGATTAATTTTTCTCCATTGGTAGTGGGAGCGATAAATCGTTTAGATGCATTGATCTACATTTACTAGTGTAGTGTTCTTTAGCGAGAGCGATCCCATGAAAATAAGGATTGTTGGATAGATTCCTACCCTAGATTTTGATTTATAAGTTCATGTGAGACTATGCATTTAACCAAGATCATGGCATTGAGTAGTTGAGTTGAGTGGTGTATGATGAGGCATAGTCAAGATCTATCCTTCCAATGATACATGTGCTTTGGCCTTTGAGGATGTTAGTAGTGAGGCTATTACCAAGACCCAATCATGAGTGACTTCCTTGGGATCATGAGGATAATCCAATGATAGTAGTAAGATTATTCAAAGGATTTGTCAATATATTACTTTGGCAATGAGTGTAACTAGAACATAGCCTTCAAAGATGCTTGAATAAAATATACCCATTTTTGGTTTTCTAAATTTCTTTAGATATTTATATTTCTTTTGAATTTCTTGAAAATTTGTGGTATTTTTGACCTAAAAAATATTTTTCAATATTTTTTTAAAAACCTTTGTCTAGTTTGTAACCTAAGACTTCTATCCTTTTTGCTCCATGAAGAAGGAAATAAAATAACTTTTCTTATTTGAAAAGGCTTTTACTTTGATGTAGATAGCTTACAGTAGGCATGGAAACATCAGAAGAGGATCATAGGAAGAAACATGGACTAATTTTGTACAAGATGGATTATTTGAACTTAGAAAAATAATTTCTATATATTTTTTATTTTTGTAAAAAAATAAACCTTGTACATTTTTTCGATATTTGAGCCATGTACCTATTTTGTGAATTAATATTAAAGTATGATAGATATGAATTTTCCATCTATGTCACTGGGATCGTGAGATTACAAAAAAAATTTTATTTTAGTGTGTGCTATCTAATATTACTTATTATATATTAATATTTTATTATTTAANCATTTTATGGGTGCATAAATTTTAAATTATTTATATATAAATTTTATTTAAATATACATGTGAATATTATAAAATTTTATTGTACTGTATTGGTCTATTGTATTTATGCTCAAAATTTATAGTTTTTATCTATTTTACCATTTCCTTTTAAGTTAGTAAATCAAGATTAAATATAAATCCATGGGGTTTTGTAGCATCTCCATTAGTTATTTATAAGATATTTTATAGATAATTGATAGGGGTGTTATAGTGACAATACATTCTTTCTTAGTAGGCAATCCCATAGATGCTAAGCAATACCTAAGAATAATACCATATTCAAGGATTAGGACATCTAGAAAATCTAGAATGTATGCACATAGGAATCCTAGAAGGGTGTCAAATCAACATCGCTCTTTTAATAAATCATAATCCTAATCCTCATTTTATTATTAAGTTTTAATGAGAAAGAGCATAAACCTAGGAAAAGAACCCTAAAAGAGAGGAAAGAGATGAGCATGGAAACAAGGCATATCATGGCCTTAACATAAATATTATCATGTCTAATGATGATCACAAACCATTATTGGAACCTAGAAACATGATACAAATCAAGATGTGATGAAGGACCCTCCATGCCATAGGAGCCTCCACGTCCAAGCATAGATTGAAGATCTCATCATGTCCCACTCCATTCAAGTAGCACCAACCAAAATTTTATCAATTTATCCAAATTCTTTGTATCTTGCACAATTTTTTGTAATGATACAAATAATATGTAACATGTCACTTAGAGATGTTTGTTTATTCTAGTCAATTTGTTAATTCCATACTTCCAAAATTTTGTAAACAACTTGGTCTCATTTTTTGTTTACTCGAGGATAAGTTTTCAATTAGTTGTGAAGGTACGATGAAGTTTTAAAAAGTTGGCTACATTGATGTCAATTCTTCCTAAGCCTATATAACTAAGCATACTAGCTGTATTTATGGCACCTTTGGTCATTACTCTAGCAAAGCTCTTGTAGTTTATTTTCGTAGGACTTAGTGAAATTTTCCTCAGAGTTCTTGTGGCTTGGATCAAATTGATTGTACAAAGTTTTATTCAAGTGTAATATGTACTTGGACACATTTACATAATGGAAATAAAATCAAGATTTCTTCTTTCTATTGCAGCAGTCACACTAGCATTTAGTTTACTTTCAAGAACTTAATTTTTCTACACTAAGAAATTAATATTTTATTTCGTAATAATGTTAATATTGCCACTTTAAGAATACTATACTAATGTTTGGTAATCCCAATAGTGAATACATGGTATGCCTAACAATATGTAACCATTTGGAAGAAAATCAATAGTTTGTAAGAATTCCATAAAAGTGACTATTACAGAAAAATAACTAGTTTGTAACGGTTACCACAAGAGTGGTCTCATATTTTCTATTTAAATTGAAAGTTTGGTAACTAACATTTTTCTAGCCTATAAAATGTTCTTGATGGAAAAACTAAGGCACTAGAAGAAATCATGACAGCGTTACAATTTTGGTTCCTATCATGAATGCTCAAAGTTTGCATACACCATCATTGTTGAGTGTCGATGTGATAGAAAAATCAGAACACTCACCGCAATAAGTTCATGTAAGACATCAATCACTAGACGTTAGTTTCAATTTAATTATGCATCTTTTATTCCTTTTGTAATATGGTTATTGTGCCATCTGGCCATTATTTTCTACACAATTTTTTTAAACACTTGTTATTGGAGTAAGGTTTGGTCTCTATCTTGATGCTTGACTATATTTGTTTTAATGCATAAATAATAGTGTCAAACTAGGATAAATTTTAGTCAATTTGATTATTAACTAGAAAATATTTATTGTGGAATTATGTATGGTGCTTGATTTTGAATTTTTTGTATGTAAAAAAATTAATAAATGTTTTAAAGTAGATACTTGGCTTATGGAGTGGTACCTCGCTTGGAGTTTATAGTATTCTAGATAGTTGGGTTCTTTTATCTCCTTCACTTTTTTTTTTCACTTTGAAAACACTATAGGAAAAGTTTATGGGATGGAAAATCAAAACAAGGAGTGGGCAATGAGGTGCTTTGGCCTCTATCCTGGGAAGATAGGCTAAGATAGGTTCCTAGGCCATGTGGTAGAAAGTGCCCCACCCATAAGGGTGGACTCCATGCTTTGGAACAATAGCCAATAAGGCTAAGACACATGTGGGGTACCCTCTATGTTCCCTACATGGGCTCTCTATGGCCAATATTCCTAGTATAGTTGTTGCATTATTGTCTGTACTTTCTAATAAGATACTCCATCANTAAGAAACTTTATTCTCATACCAAAACACAGATGTGGCTATTAATATAAAGGTTATGCNCATAGTTTTTCAACATAAAAATTATGACTAGTGATTTATATAATTTTGTATAATTAGAGAGTAACCATTGCATCTTTAATTGTGCAAAATATATTAAATTGTGATTAATTATATGTAATATAATAGATTTTATTCCATAAGAATTTTTATTATATTTGATATGATTATTCAAGATGATGCATAAAGTATTTTTCTTAATTTGCCTACAGGGATTAAGAAAAAGGATGTAATTTAATAATCTTATCATAGGAATATATGAATCTGTTTAAATTAAAATTTAGCCCATAGGTAATTTTATGTCATTTGATTGATATTTTTGCATGATTTACATTGGTAAGCATATCATATAGTCTTTTATCCTCAAATTTAGTGAAATAAGCATGTTTTAATTTATGAAGTTATACAACCTATGAACTACTTTAATTTTAAATGTGAAATTCCTAATTTAAAGGATGATAATTATAAGTTGTGGAGGGAGATAATTCTTCTTCATTTAGGGTAGATGGACATTGACTATGCTATCCGTAAGGATAAACCACCTACCATTACCGGAACCAACCAATTGGATTATGTTGGTTCTTATGAAAAATGGGATAATCACCTCTGTGTCATGTTTATAAAGACCAAGATCTCGGCTGGTATGCACGGTTCATTAGAATAGTATGATAATGTGTGAGCTTTGATGAAGGAAATTGATAAACAATTTGAGTCATCACCCAGGGCTTTGGCCAGAACCTTGATAATGAAATTTTCATCCATGAAGCTCAGCAGAATCTATGGTATGTGTGAGCACATTGTCCAAGTGAAAGATATAACGGCTCAACTAAAAAATCTTGAGGTTGAGATGTCAAAGTCTTTCCTTTGCACTACATCTTGAACACATTCCCATAGTAGTACATACCATTTAAGATTTCTTATAACACACATAGAGAGGAATGGTAAATCAATGAACTAATGATCATGTGTGTATGAGAATAGGGTAGACTTGCTATGGAAGCAAGAGAGAGTGTGCATATGGCTACACAAGGAAATAATAAGGTGTAAGCCAAAAATAAGTGGAAGGGAAAACAACCTACATAAGCTGATATTAAGAAGGAATCTAGATGCTTTTTCTACAAGAAAAAAGGACATATACAAAAGGATTATCCTAAATATCAGAAATGGATTGAAAATAAAGGTACTTAATTCTCACTTGTTTGTTTTGAATCTAATATGGTTGATGTTGGCCATAACACATGGTGGATTGACTCTAGTTCTACAATCCATGTTACTAATTCCTTGCACGAGGTGAAAATCCTAAGGAGGCCAATGGGAAGTGAGTTGTGCATCTATTCAAGCAACAAGATGCACTTAGATGCGGAGGTTGTTAGAACATACAAATTAGTTTTTAAGTAGTGGTTTTTTTTAGAGTTGGAAAACACATTTTATATTCCAAGTTTTTCAAGGAATTTTAATTTTTGTTTCAAGGATTGTATCATTGGGATTTTCCTTTAATATTTTAGACACTATATTCAGTTTATATTATAGATTTAAAGTTATTGAAAATGGTACATTAATAGATGGTCTTTTCAAAATTAGTTTACAAAATGAAACTTCTTATACTTCCATGCATGTTCATGATATTGCTAGTGTTAAGAGATGTGTTATGAATGAAGAATCCTCGATGTTATGGCATTGTAGATTAGGACATATTTCCATTAAGAGAATAAAGAGATTAGTAAATGATGGAGTACTTAGTACCTTAGATTTTACAGACTTTGACACTTGTGTGAACTACATAAAAGGAAGGAAAACCAATATGTCAAAGAAATATGCCAAGAGAAGTTTAGACATATTAGAGATCATACATACAAATATTTTTAGTCTAAATATGGATGCATATGATCAAAGGTATTTCATTACTTTTATCGATGACTACTCACAATATATCTATCTCTACCTACTTCATAACAAGAACAAAGCTTTAGATGCTTTTAAGGTGTTTAAGGCTAAAGTAGAGAAATAGTGTGGTAAGTAAATAAAGATAGTGAGGTCTAATAGAGGTGGTGAATACTATGGTAGATATATTGATGATGGACAAGCACTTGGTCCATTTGCTAAGTTTCTTCAAAACATGGGATTGTTGCCCAATACACTATGCTTGGTTCTCTAGAATATAACGATGTGGCAAAAAGAATAAATCAAACATTATTGAACATGATGTAGAGTATGATTAGCAGCTTCAATCTTCGTAGGTCCTTGTGAACTAAATCTCTCAAGATAGATTTGTATATACTAAATGAAGTTCCAACTAAGGCTATCTCAAAGACACCATTTGAATTATGGAAAGGATGGAAACCAAGTTTGCAACATATACACTTTTGGGGATGGCCATTTGAAGTTAGAGTCTATAATCCATAAGAAAAGAAGCAAGACCAAGCATCATAAGTTGGTATTTCGTTGGATATACTAAAAAATCTAAGGGATATAGATTTTATTATCCATCATATAGTACTAGGTCTGTGGAATCAGGAAATGCTAAATTTCTTGAGAATGACTTGATTAGTAGGAGAAATCAATCCTAAAACACTATTCTAGAGAAAAATCATGTAGGTGCCCAACCCTCTACCTCAAGTGAAAGACTAATTATTGTACACAACATGCCTAGAGCACAAACATGTGATGAACAACAACCAGTCATCGAAGTTCCATAGACTACTAATCAAAGAGCAATAGATTCAACTAAACAATAAATAGTAGAATCTATTAAATAGCCTATTAAACATCATGATCCTTAGGAGAATGATGAACCAACATTAAGAAGATCTACTAGAGTAAGGAAATTAGTGATCCCTAGTAACTATATAATGTATCTACAGGAGTCTAACTATAACATAGGAGCCAAAAATGATTCTAAAATGCTAATCAAGTAAGTAGAAAATGAAGAAGAAGAGTTGAGGAAATGTAAAAGTATGGAAGAATACAATTGAGATCCTTCTATTCATAAGAGGAAGGTATGATTTGATGATAATGAAGAGGAATCATCAATTAAAGAGGTGGTGAACTAAAAAACCTTGCTAACTCAAAATTTTACCTCTAAATTTTTAGCTAAGTTAGATTGATTATGAAACTTTATGAATAGTATGAGGTAAAAGGAAATTGAACGTTCCAATGAAAGGTGTAAGGGTAATATTGCTATAGTAAAGAAAGTTATGGAAGCTGAATCAAATGATTATGGTAAATGTGGCATCTGCCAATATGAACATCTTAAGGGATGTTACCTGATCATGTCACACTTACAGGAGTATAGGATGTATTCTCTAAATCCATGACTAGTAAAAAGATAGATACCTATAAGATTGCCTTATCCTCAAGGCAGTCCTAAGTAGTTCCATCAACAACACCCATAGTATCCAAATGGAACACCACCATAGCCATATGAGTAGTACCATTAGTCGTAGCAACCATAGTCATGAGGGATGCCACCACCAAGGTAGTAGTATCATTATAAATAACCAAATCCATATGGGTATTACATTTAGCAACCCTTGTCTCCACATTACTCTTTTAGTCATGTTTTTCATTTGCAACATTAATATTATCTTCCTAAATACTATAGAAATCATTCTCCACATTTCAAGAGGGATACCACATTTCATCCTTATCCTCCTCCTATTCTTGCACCTATTCTTCTATCCTCAATGTAGTTACCACCTACTCAATCCATGTAGGATGAACTTCTAGTCCAACCATAGTAATGTGATGCTACTAGGGCTGTTAATCTACAAATAGTTCATCAACCAAGTGATTTGGAACCTCATGCTCATAAAAGATCATTTTTCGACCCAACAACCCTAGTAAGCCCTCATAGATTCAAAAAGCTGGTCACCCTACTCCTACATTATCCTCTACAAACCATTCCATCAAGAACCCTTCAAACTAAATGCTATCTATAATCCATAATATTATGCTCACTCATGTTGTATCTGATTAGATTTGGACTGGAAACCTTTCCATGAAATTAGCTAATATTGGGTGCCCTCTTATCTATTTGCAGATTGCTAGGAATTAACCATGTAAAGCTCTTCTTGATTTAGGTTATGGTGTTAACTTGATTTTACATGAGATGTATACTTCTTGGAACTTTTTTCCCCTTAAGTAGAGAAATATCTAATTGTAATTGGCATACTAGTCTATTACTATTCCATTGGAATTGATAGAGGACATTGTCATCACTATTTATGGGTGGTCTTATCATGCCAATTTACTAGTAATCAAGGTTGAGAACTATAAGGGGGACTTCCCAATCATTATGAGAAGAGCATGGCTAAAACATATTGGTGTAAGAATGGACATCAAAGATCTTTACCTAGAAATTTCTAAAGAAAATGCATTTGGAAAGATTGAGAAGAAGCAAGTTCCATGCATTGTGTATAGTGATACTGGGTGTAATTATGTGTAGAAACCCTAGTCCATGAAATGAGCATCTATTTCTACATGCAGGTAGTATGCACATGAATTAGATATTCAAAGGTGTCTACACACAATAGCCACCAAACAAGAGGATACCCAATGGCTAACTAATGATTGGGAAAGCAATACAATGTGCATGGAACCTATTGAGAGCCTAACATGTGCTTATGTCATAGGCATGGATGAATTAGAGAAAATTCATCATCAACTCTCTAATAATGAATATGATTATACAAATTGGAAAGAGTTAGGGATCTTTGAGAACTTCAAATAACGGCCCTTATAGTTGAAAGCTCTACCTACTAGCCTGGATGATACATTCTTGATAAATGGCAAGTCGGTCATACTTAATGTCAACATTTCTCCTAAGCAAAAAGAAAAACTATTGAAAGTGGTTAATATACGAGCAACAACCTTTGTCTAGTCATATCCTGAACTCACTAGAATTGTTCCATGGATATGTCAACACTGCATTTATACTAATCCATCCACGAAGCCAAGGAGGCAATCACAATGGAAGTTAAACCCAAAATTGAAGCATATTAGCAAAGAGAAGATTGATCAACTCCTTAAGGCATGGTTCATCTATCCCATTTCAGATAGCAAGTGGGTTAGCCCACTCATGATGGTACCAAAGAGAGGTGGCAAATAGTGGATTTGTATCAACTTTAGGTTGTTAAACATGGAAACATTCAAAGATCATTTTCTGTTATCATTCTTTGATTAGGTGATGGACACCATATTTGGGCATTTCTATTATAGTTTTTTGGATGGTTATATTGGCTAAAACCAAATCCAAAGTACACCAAAAGATCAGGTAAAAATAACATTCATGAGTCCTTGGGGGACCTTTGTATATTAAAAGATTCCTTTTGGTCTATGCAATGCTCCTGCCACTTTCCAACACATAGACATAAGCATCTTGTAGCATCAAATTGGTAGTAGAGTGAAAGTCTTTATGGATGATTTCTCCACTTATGGCACTACATTTGAACAATCCTTGGATCTCCTTAATCAAGTACTCAAAAGATGTGTGGAAAAAAACCTATATCTCAATTGGTAAATAAGGCATCTCATGGTTCAAGAAGGCATTGTATTAGGACAAAAAATTTCATAGCAAGGGATTGAGATAGATCCCAAAATGATAAGGATCATCTAAGGAATCACCCATCAACTAGAAATCATTAGAGATGTTTAGTCATTCATTGGACACACTAGCTATTACCAGTGATTTATAGAGAATTTCTCTAAGATTGCAAAATTGTTGGTCAAGCTAATGAAAAAAGATACTTCATTTATTTGGGCCAAAGAATGCAAAAATGCATTCTAGAGTCTCAAGCAGAACCTCATAGAGATTCCAATTCTACAAGCACCTAACTAGTCCAGATAATTTCATATAATAATAGATGCATCTAATTATGCCTTGGGAGATGTGCTTATGCAATTGGATGAAAAAAAACATCCATATTACATACATTTTGAAAGTCAAAGAATTTTGGCTGCACAATTGAATTACACCACCACAAAGAAAGAACTAATGATGGTGGTGTATGCTATAGAAACGTTTAGGCACTATGTTCTTAGATATAAAGTGTGAGCCCCTATGTCATACGGTAGCTAGTGATCTTGAAGAATTTGATATTATAATGGTGGATTGAAAAGGGACTAAGAATGTAATTGTTGATCATTTGTCTTGGTTACAATGGGATAGCAAAGAGAAGGAGACCCCGCTCGCTAAGCAATTTCCTAATGAATGTTTCTTTGTTGGTGCAATAAATAATGAAATGCCTACAAAACAAAAATGGTATGATGACATCCTTGCTTATCTTCTTACTTAGAAGATGCCACAAGATCTGGAATATAGGAAGAAATAAAAATTTCTTTATTAGACTAATGACTTCATGGAAATAAATGGACACCTTTACAAGGTATGCATCAATGGCCTTATTCATTGGTGTGAACCTGATGCTAATCAACTGTGCATTCCATAGGATGCTCATGAGGACCATTGTAGAGGCCACTATGCAGGGAGACACATGGCCATAAAATTCCTAATGATAGGATACTATTGGTCCATAATCTTCATAGATGCTCACTATTTTATCTAATCTTGTTAATGCTACCAACAAGATGGTGGGATGTCCACACAAATGGAGTATCCTTAATAGTGAATTCAACCACTAGAATCCTTTGACATATGGGGCATCAACTTCTTGGATCCCATCACACCCATGTTAAATAAAAAGGAATATATAATCATCATCATTTATTACTATACCAAATGGGTAGAAGTAGCAATCATCACTGACTGTACATCATCCACTATTGCTTGATTTGTACAACAAAATATTGTGAATAGGTTTGGGGTGCCATGTGCACTAATTTTCGATAATGGAATACAATTCAAAGATGCTACTTTTTGTAAGATCATGCAATGCTTGGGGGTTAAACATAAATTAACAACATCCTATTATCTTCAAGCCAACATTCAAGCAAAGGTTACTAATATGGAGATTGAAAAGATTCTAACAAGAATTATTAGCAAATATAGAAGAGATTGGAGCACAAAACTTAACGATGCCCTTTAGGCCTACTACTTAACATGGAAACTCCTTATTGGCTCCTTCCCTATGAGTTTGTGTATAGAAAACTTCTAATGATCCTAATTCAATCTGAGCTTTATACACTCTCAATGGCCTATGACCTAGATCTTGACCTAAGTCTAGCACAAGAACAATGACTGATTAACTTAAATGTGTTAGATGAAAATCAATTAGTAGCCTTATCCTTGAATGAATAGAATAAGGTATTCAAGAAACAACATCATGACCTTATAATACTGAAAGAGAAATTTCAACCAAGAGATAAGGTCCTCTATTGGAACCCTACAAACGTACTTCATCGAACTAAATTCCAAACATTATGGGAAGGGCCTTATATAATTGATGAAACCTTTCCTTTTAGGATCATGATCATATATAAACTTGAAAGCCTAGATAATAAGTATTTGTTCAACACCCAATACATAAAGCCTTTCTACAACACCAAGCAAGCTAGTGTAACAAATACCTCAATGGATGGACAATTGTGCTTAATTTTTGGGTCTCCTCCTTCAAACTCAGTCATAGGGAAGATGGCCGTAAGCGCTAATCATATATGTCGCTTATCAATTTTTTTATTTTTTGTTTTACACATTTTTAATTTTTTCAAATTATTTATTTTACACCTTTTTGATTTTTAAATTTTTTTTCTATTTTACATCATTTTTGTTTTGCACCATCATTAGTACATTTAAACTTTTCTTAAATAATTTACACTTTCTTATATATTTTAATTTATTTTAGTGTGATTTTCTTCTTTTTGTTAATAAATATGCTTTTTGCATAGTTTGTACTTATTGTTTTGTTTGCTAATGTTTGGTTTTTATTTTTGAATTTTTGTACTAATGGCTAAGACATGGATTCTTTTTCAAGGAATAAGTAGTGAGTCCACATTGTCCACCCATCCAAAAATTATATGGTTTTTCTTATTCTGGAAGTATGAGGTCCTTATCATTAAAAAATATTTTAATAAATTTATGACCTTGGTAGTTTCTAGAAATGGGAAGGATTCAAAGGTTTGCATAGGGTGTGACTTCAAGGGGACTCAATACTCTTTGTACTCTTCTGCTNAAGACATGTTATCCATGCTTAAAGGTCCCCTCTAACTAAGGCCCTCTCTCTCACTTCTTGCTTCTCTTTTCTTCTCTTGAGGGAATAGTGGTTGTTTTGTGAAAGCACTTTTGTGTCAAAAGGGGGTGGATCTATCTTGGAGTGACAATGTAAAGTCACAAAAAGAAATTGGTTTTGGTCTAGACTAAGGATGGATATTATTGAGTCATTTAAACACAAATCCACAAGGGACTTCTTATGACCTCAATATGGAATTCCATTCCACATTCTCCCTTATCTATCCATACTACTCATAACTCACTTCAACACTAGTGTCCATGTTCTTATTTGATGTTTTTGTTTGACATACTTGAATTCTCTAGTACAATATTTTGGGTTTTGGTTGTTAACTTTCATCAGCCATTAATCACCTATGCGGCCCACAAACTTCTTAGGTTGAGGTTATGTAAGGGTAAATAGTGAATGTGCCTACTATGGGATGACCCACTTGCATATCTATTGGTTGGGTTCATTAAGCCCTTATCCTTAGGCATTCATGCAATGAGAATCTTTTGTACATCGATCTTTTACATTTGACCATGTTCTCCTTTATATATTCTTCATAACTTACAC
The DNA here is from genome assembly GCA_015680685.1 of Gnetum montanum. NCBI lineage: Eukaryota > Viridiplantae > Streptophyta > Gnetopsida > Gnetales > Gnetaceae > Gnetum > Gnetum montanum. The sequence goes on along the minus strand of MNCI01029936.1, from coordinate 30,636 downwards.
ATTCTCCATTTAATTTTTGAATAATTGAGCTTTCAAAGATCCTATTCAATGACTTTCTCATATTATTGGCTTTTCTAGGACTCCATGGACCCCAAATTTATTCAAAAATTCCTTGAATTTTTTTTGAAATATTCAAGTTTAAAATTTGTTTTTACAAACCTCGTAAATGAAGCCCTGTTAATGGAGCCCATGTGCATATGAGGCCCCATATATGTGGCCCAATCGACATTGTGTAAAAATACTATAAATATGCACAAGCCCCCTTAGAAATTTTCACATTTTCTCTTAAATGCCCAAGGAGCTTTTGCAATTTTTAGAGCCCAAAACCTTCAAAAGCCCATAACTTCCTAACCACTTATCTGAATCACTCATTTCTTTGATCCTATTGATCCTAGAGGCAAGCTCTTAGTCATGGAGGTCATAAATGTGCCATTTTTGACTAAAAATATTTTGCCATTTTTCTAACTCTAACAAAGATTTAACTAAGAAATCAACATTTAAACACCAAATTACAAGATTTAAACCTTTCCAATGAGCTTCAATGAAACTTATAATAAAAATTAATAAATAAAATAAGAATAAAATCTAGCATGGTCCAAGTTTAATTAACTAACAAGTTAAGGTATTCAAATATTCTAAGTTACACATTATATCTACTAATTCATGGACGTGTTGTGATTGCAAATGGCACCAAAAGGAAAACATACGGAGGAAGGATGACAATCTCAAATAAGGGAGAAATGACCAACAATGAGAGGGGGCCAAGAATAGGCCTAGGATGAAGCAATTGCAACCCATGCCATGGGAGTTCTTAGGGAAGAGGCTGAAGTGGATTCTATTCATCCAATTTTAGAATAAGTGGTACCAACAAAACATTCCTACTAGGATGTGGAACCAAATCAGCAAAAAAAGCCTTGAGGTAACCTTAATGGAGACTTACATAAATCAAATCAAATTAAGGAAGGTTTAGAAGATAGTGCTACAGGAATTGAACTTTGGATCTTTCTTGGAGCAAGCACTTAAAGAGGTGTAGGACCAATTGAAGACCTCTCCCATGTAGCTAATTATCACTTCCAGTGGGGATTCATATATGGGAAATATGTTCTTATTTTTGAATAATAAGCAGGTCAGTTCAATGGTGAAAATCAAGGATATTTTAGTGTCCTACACTGTGTAGGCCATTGTAGAGTCACTTGGGTTGCCTAAAATTGGGATTAATCTCACTGCAATTTCGATGTAGCTAGACCCCAACATCAAAAAGAAATGGATTCAATAGTGATATGGTGTTAATCACAAGGACTATGACATGCCACATTGGTAGAAAGAATCCACTTCAAGATTGTAGCCTTTCAATTTAACCCCATGGTGAGGCCCAACAAGACCACTACCTTTTTTGCTTGTGCATGTGCTACTCTAAGTGGAAGATTCCCTATTAACCTTTCATAGCTAATTTACCTAGAGATGAAGAAGTGGTTCAAGGAGAATGAACATGGAAGAAAGGCACTTTCCTTTCTATGCCTCATCAGAAAACTATGTCAAAGGGGAGGAATAGTTCACTACACTAACAATGCTATCTAACATACTTTAACCACTAATTAGGCAGAGATGATGCAGGAAAACATTCCTACAACAAAAATCTAAGAAGATTAGTAGCCACCACCTCAACCTGCCACTTAGAAAATTATGCCAGAAATCACTCCAACATCCCAATAGTTGCACAAGTAATGAGAATGGTTCTTGAGTAAGCAAGAGCAATAAATAGGCATAAGTGGTGGAGATCTATTTGTGTACCAACTAGTGATGAGTCACCTAAATAAGGTGGACTAAATAGTCAACTTGATGGGAGGAGGTGGACAAGTTTTCTCAACCCAATCAACACAGTTGTCTGCAAGGTGAAACCTTAGGTTTTAGGCTAGAAATCCCACAAAAATAGTATACATCCCAATTACTCTTGAGACATCCCAGTTGGGATGTTCCATGTGGGATGTCCTAATTTCTAGTGGGATGTCCCACATGTGAGTACAAAAACTTAGTAAGACATCCCAAGCTTAAATGAGATGTCCAAACTAGCAATTTTGTAGCCATTGTACAAATTCCAATGATTATTTAATAAGGATAGAGGCTATAAAAGAAATAATATCTATGTAAAAAGGATATGCATTATTCACATGATTTGATCATTATTGTATACATCTTGTGTAGCATTTTTGTACTCATTTCTACATCATTTATGAATTATTTTGTGTTATTGTAAAAATGTAAAAGTAAGGAGTTTGTGAAGTGTAGTTAGATTCTCTCTTTAATTATTTTTCTCCATTTTTAATGAGGTCAAACTTTGTAAAGGATGTAGTGTCCTTAAAACCACATTTTTTAAGAAAATAAGTTTGAGTGTGTATAAGGATTCTAACCTTCAAGTATAAAAGTTGCCCAAGTTGTGGAATGACATACATCTGTATGTAGGTTTGTATTTGAATTGGTAAAACTTATTCAAAACCCCTTCAAATTTCTCGGTCCTTAGCTAAGACTTAGTCCTATAACATAAGTAAGGAGTTTCCTAGATATAGGTAGTTACTATCAAAGGTTTGCTAAATATTTTTCTAGAATTACATCTTCTTTAACCAATTGTTTAAATAAGGATTAGTCATTTCAATGGATAGAAAAATGTGACCAAGATTTTTTATAATTAAAGAAACAACTCACATTAGCTCCTATTTTAGTAACACCATTCCCAAGTAAACAATTAGATGTGTATATTGATGCTATAAATGAAGGATTAGGATGCATCCTCATTCAAGAAGGATATGTCATTGCCTATGCTTCTCGACAATTAAAGAATCATGAAGTTAGATATTTTTTGCATGACATGGAGTTAGTAGTTATTATTTTTACACTAAAGATATGAAGACATTATTTGTTTAGATAGAAACTAATCTTGTGGATAGATAAAAAGAGTTTGCAATATCTTATGACCTAGCCACAATTTAATTTGTGACAAAGAAGATGGATTGAATTACTCATGGTTTTTTATTTTCATATTAAGTATCATCCTCAAAAAGAAAATGTCATAGCAAATGCACTTAGTAGGAAAACTAGAAGAATATATAAATTGGTTGTGCAATTAAGTTTAGTGAATGAGATTACTGAAAAACAAAGGTTAGATACATGGTGCAAAGAAAAGCTTTAAAAATTAAATCAAATTTCCTAGGATTATTTACTAAAAGAAGATAAAGTTGAGTTGAGATTCAAAGGAAAATTATATGTACCCAAATTAGTAAGATAGAAAATATTGGAAGATGCTCATACAAGCATATATCAAGTGCATCTTGGAGGTGATAATGTATTTCAAATCTTGAGACGATAATATTGATGATCTAAAATGAATCAAGAGATAGCTAAATTTATTTATAAATGTTTAATTTGTCAACAAGTTAAAGAAAAAAATTTATAACTATGAGGATTACATCATTTTCATGACATACTGCAATGGAAGTAGAAGACAATTAGCATGAAGTTCATTTTAGGATTACCAAAGACAAGAAGGCAACATGATGTTATACTAACAGTAGTAGATTTTCTAATAAAATATTCTCCTTTTCTTACTACCTATTCCATCTAAACTACTCAGGATATTGCTTAATTATTTATTAAAGAGATTATAAGATTACATTAGATTCTCGTTAAAATAATATTTGATATAGATCCTAAGTTTATCTCAAGATTTTGATAGGTATTTCAAAGAGATCTAGATACTAAATTAAATATAAGTTCTACTTATCATCCTTAAAAAATGAGCAAACACAACAAGTAAATCAAATTTTGGAAGATATTCTCTAGGCTTGCACACTTCAATATAAGGAAGATGAGGATGAAATATTTCCTTTAGCAAAATTTGCATCTGAAAATAGTTATTAGGTAAGTATTAAAGTTACTCTTTATGAGATACTTTACAGTAGACCATGTTGATGACCTATTTGTTAGAGTACCATAGAAGTTAGAATGTAGCTAAGTACTAAGTTGATTGATCAAACCACAAAGTAGGTTTGCATAATCCAAGGGTATATTAAGGCAGCTCAAGATAGATACACCAAGTATGATAACTTAAGAAGGAGACCACTTGAATTACAAGTTGATTATTACATCTTCTTAAAGGTATCTCCAATGAAACAACTCATGAGGTTTGGACAGAAGGATAAACTAGCTCTGAGGTATGTAGGTCCATTTGAAATACTCAAGAAGATTGGGAAAGTAGCATATCAATTAACTTTGCCATCATGTTTAGAAGGAATTCATAATATGTTCTATAGAAGTATATTCTAGATGAAAGACATGTTATATAACGAGAAAAAATAGATATTTAACCAAATATTACTTACCATGAATACCCCATCAAAATCATGGATAGAAAACAAAGAACAATACAAAGTAAGTAAAAGTTCTTTGAAAATGACATGGGGATCAAGAGGTAACTTGGGAAATTGAGGTAGATATGAGAACAAAAGTTTCTCTCATTCTCTAAGAGGAAAATTCTTGGAGGGGAAGGTATGATAATATAATAATTTACAAGGTTTAGTTATCTAATTTAATACATATGACTAATTCTTTAATGCTTTCAGATGCATTTCATTGAATTATCTCTAATATTCTTGGTTAAATCATAGAATTACATTACTATCATTACTATTATTATTGTTGTTATTAATAGTTTTCTACATAAGTGAATGCAATCTTCTTGCTAGGATGTTTTGTTAATGCTTTCTATCCTTTATTTTACTACTCCTAGGTCTTAGTCATATAACTACTTTGTATTTTATGATTAAATGTTAAAATCTAACTACTACCATTTGATTTGGAATCCGAGTAGATGTGTTATAAATGTTGGAGTGGAACAATATTACTAGAGAGAGAAAAATAAGAAATGGACTTATGAAAATTATTTAGAAGAAAAAAAGATTAAAAATAAAATTTAAAAAGAGAGAGAGAAAAAGATCAACTATGATTCATAATGCATGGTCACATGCATAATGCATATAAAATATATGCATATGATGCATATTACCTTTTCTCTACCACCTCACGTTTTCTCCATCACCTTGTCCTTTTCACCATTTGGTTTACAACTCTCTTTTTCACAAAACAATGATTTGTCACGTTTTTTATAAAAGACATTTTATATCCTTTCTTCTTCATTTTAAAGCCAATGTGAGCTCGTTTTCTTCCATTTTTTCCCTTATAAATAGGTAATTTCCATAGATATATTTTATTGTAGTTTGAAGAAGGGTTTTAGGTGTAACAGGCTAAGCAAAGAAAAAACTAATTGACATCATTAAGGTGGAAAGGAAGATACAAGAAAATTCTAGAAGCCCTGACAACACAAGTAAGGAAGTTTATTTTATTTTTGTTTCATATGGCTGCCACATATTGTTATGGATTTTCTATCTCTCATCTCTACTTGTTGGTCTTCTATTATTCTTCTATGATTTTAATTACTATGCTAAGATTCTACCAAATTTTTATAATTTTGCACTTTATTTTAATAAAAAAAATACTATTTTAATTCTATTCATATCATTTTTTATCTTTTGGTTAATTTTGAAAATTGCAAAAATTATGCCCAACTAGCCCCTAAGTATTTTATGAATATTTGTGATCTACTCATGACATAAACATGATTTTGTAAGAATTTTAGGGAATTTTATGTTTTATGGACATTTTATCAATTTGGCTACCTTTTAGATTTTTGAAATAAAATAATAATATTTGTGAGATCAATTTTTCTCCATTGGTAGTGGGAGCGATAAATCGTTTAGATGCATTGGTCTACATTTACTAGTGGAGTGTTATTTAGCGAGAGCGATCCCATGAAAATAAGGATTGTTGGATAGATTTCCTACCCTAGATTTTGATTTATAAGTTCATGTGAGACTATGCATTTAACCAGGATCAAGGCATTGAGTAGTTGAGTTGAGTGGTGTATGATGAGGCATAGTCAAAATCTATCCTTCCAATTATACATGTGCTTTGGCCTTTGAGGTTGTTAGTAGTGACGCTATTACCAAGACCCAATCATGAGTGACTTCTTTGGGATCATGAGGATAATCCAATGATAGTAGTAAGATTAGTCAAGGATTTATCAATATATTCCTTTGGCAGTGAGTGTAACTAGGACCTAGCCTTAGATTCTTGAATAAAATATACCCTTTTTTGGTTTTCTAAATTTCTTTAGATATTTATATTTCTTTTGAATTTTTTGAAAATTTGTGGAATTTTTGAACTAAAAAATATTTTTCAATATTTTGTTAGAAACCTTTGTCTAGTCTGTAACCTAAGACTTCTATCCTTTATGTTCCATGAAGAAGGAAATAAAATAACTTTTCTTATTTTAAAAGGCCTTTACTTTGATGTAGAGAGCCTATAGTGGCATGGAAACATCAAAATAGGATCATAGGAAGAAACATCGACTAATTTTGTACAAGATGGATTCTTTGAACTTAAAAAAAATAATTTCTATAAATTTTTTATTTTTGTAAAAAAAATAAACCTTGTACACTTTTTCGATATTTGAGCCATGTACCTATTTTGTGAATTAATAATAAAGTATGATAAATATGAATTTTCTATTTGTGTCATTGGTATCATGAGATTACAAAGGACATTTTTATTTTAGTGTGTGCTATTTAATATTATTTTTATATATTAATATTTTATTATTTAATTTGGTAAACTTGAAATATGAATAACTTTTATCTAGATGTCTAATTATGGTGAAACAAGTATCATTAGGATTATTGTTTTACACAATATTTTATGATGCAACTAATGGAATTTTTAAACAACATCCATTTTATGGGTGCATAAATTTTAAATTATTTCTAAATAAATTTTAACTATACATGTGAATATTATAAAATTTTATTTCACTATATTGGTCTATTGTATTTATGCTCAAAATTTATAGTTCTTATCTATTTCACCATTTCCTTTTAAGTTAGTAAATCAAAATTAAATCTAAATCCATGGGGTTTTGTAGCATCTCCATTAGTTATCTATAATATATTTTATAGATAATTAATAGGGGTGTTATAGTGACAACACATTTTTTCTTAGTAGGCAATCCCACATATGCTGAGCAAGACCTAAGAATAATACCATCTTCAAGGATTAGGACATCTAGAAAATCTAGAATGTATCCACATAGGAATCCCAGAAGGGTTTTAAATCAACATGGCTCTTTTAATAGATCATTATCCTAATCCTCATTTTATTATTAAGTTTTAATGAGAAAGAGCATAAACCTAGGAAAAGAACCCTAAAAAGATGGAAAGAGATGAGCATGGCAAAAAGGAAGATCATGGCCTTAACATAAATATTAGCATGTTTGATGATGATCAAAAACCATTATTGGAATCTAGAAACATAATACAAATCATGATGTGATGAAGGATCCTCCACACCATAGGAGCCTCCACGTTCAAGCATAGTGTGAAGATCTCATCATGTACCACTCCATTAAAGTAGCACCTACCAAAATTTTATCAATTTTTCCAAATTCTTTGTATCTTGCAAAGGTTTTTGTAATGACACAAATAATATGTAACATGGCACTTAGAGTTGTTTGTTTATTCTAGTCAATTTGTTAATTCCATACTTCCAAAATTTTGTAAACAACTTGGTCTCATTTTTTGTTTACTTGAGGATGAGTTTTCAATTAGTTGTGAAGGTATGATGAAGTTTTAAAAAGTTGGCTACATTGATGTAAATTCTTCCTAAGCCTATATAAATGTGCATACTAGCTATATTTATGGCACCTTTGGTCATTACTCTAGCAAAGCTCTTGTAGTTTCTTTTCGTAGGACTTAGTGAAATTTTCCTTGGAGTTCTTGTGGTATGGATCAAATTGATTGTACAGAGTTTTATTCAAGTGTACGATGTACTTGGACACATTTACATAATGGAAATTAAATCAAGATTTCTTGTTTTTATTGCAGCACTCACACTAGCATTTAGTTTACTTTCAAGAACTTTACTTTTCTACACTAAGAAATTAATATTTTATTTCATAATAATGTTAATATGACCATTTTAAGTATAATATACTAATGTTTGGTAATCCCAATAGTGAATGCATGGTATGCCTAACAATATGTAACCATTTGGAAGAAAATCGATAGTTTGTAACAATTCCATAAAAGTGACTATTTTAGAAAAATAACTAGTTTGTAACGGTTACCACAAGAGTGGTCTGATATTTTCCATTTAAATTGAAAGTTTGGTAACTAACATTTTTCTAGCTTATAAAATTTTCTTGATGGAAAAACAAAGGCACTAGAAGAAATCATGGCAGTGTTACAATTTTGGTTCCTATCATGAATGCTCAAAGTATACATACATCATCATTATTGAGTGCTGATGTGATAGAAGAATCAGAACACTCACTGCAATAAGTTCATGTAAGGCATCAATCACTAGAGGTTAGTTTCAATTTATTTGTGCATCTTTTATTCCTTGTGTAATATGGTTATTATGCCATCTGGCCATTATTTTCTACACAATTTTTTTTAAACACTTGTTATCGGAGTAAGGTTTGGTCTTTGTCTTGATGCTTTACTATATTTGTTTTAATGCTTAAATAATGGTGTCAAACTGGGATAAATTTTAGTCAATTCAGTTATTAACTAGAAAATATTTATTGTCAAATTATGTATGGTGCTTGATTTTGTAGAAAAATTAATAACTGTTTTAAAGTAGATACTTGGCTTATGAAGTGGTGCATGGCTTAGAGTTTATAGTATTCTAGATAGTTGGGTGCTTTTATCTCCTTCACTTTTTTTTCACTTTGAAAACACTATAGGAAAAGTTTATGGGATGGAGAATCCAAATAAGAAGGAGTGGGTAGTGAGGTGCTTTGGCCTCTATCTTCAGAAGATAGGCTGAGAAAGGTTCCCAGGTCATGTGGCAGAAAGGGCCCCACCTATAAGGGTGGACTCCATGTTTGGAACAACATCAAATAAGGCTAAGACACATGTGGAGTACCCTCTATGTTCCCTACATTGGTTCTCTATGGCCAATATTCCTAGTATAGCTCTTGCATTATTGTTTTTACTTTCTAATAGGATAGCTCCATCGCATAACCTTTATATTAATAACCACATTTATGTTTTGGTATGAGAATAAAGTTTCTTATTATTAATATTTCTAAAATAACTAACTTATATTGCAATATTTTTAAAGAAATGCTAGAATTTGGTAATTTATTTTAGAAACATTTAATTTTATGCATATTTTTTATTTATATCTATAAAGTGACATTTTGATATATGCATAGTTTTTCTGCATAAATAGTATGACTAGTGATCTATATAATTTTATATAATTAGAGAGCAACCACAACATCTTTCATTGTGCAAAATATATTAAATTGTGATTAATTATATGTAATATAATATATTTTATTCCATAATAATTTTTATTATATTTGATATGATTAATTAGGATTATGTATAAATTATTTTTATTAATTTGCCTACAGGGATTAAGAAAAAGGATATAATTTAATAATTTTACCATAAGAATATATAAATATGTTTGAATTAAAATTTAACCCATAGGAAAGTTTATGTCATTTGATTCATATTTTTGCATGATCTACATTGGTAAACATATCATATAGTCTTTTATCCTCAAATTTAGTGAAACAAGCATGTTTTAATTTATGAAGTTATACAACCTATGAACTACTTTAATTTTAAATGTAACATTCCTAAATTAAAGGATGATAATTATAAGTTGTGGAAGGACATAATTCTTCTTTATTTAGGCTAGATGGACATTGACTATGCTATCCGTAAGGATAAACCACCTACCATTACAAGAACCAGCCAATTGGATGATGTTGGTTATTATGAAAAATGGGAGTGATCTAATCACCTCCATGTCATGTTCATAAAGACCAAGATCTTGGCTAGTATGCCTGGTTCATTGGAATAGTATGATAATGTGCAAGCTTTGATGAAGGCAATTGATGAAAAATTTAAGTCATCAGCCAAGGCTTTAGCTAGAACCTTAATAATGAAATTTTCATCCATGAAGCTCACTAGAATCTATGGTGTGTGTGAGCACATTGTGTAAATGAGGGATATAACAGCTCAGCTAAAAACACTTGAGGTTGAGATGTCAGAGTCTTTTCTTTACACTACATCTTGAACACACTCCCACAGTAGTACATACCGTTTAAGATTTCTTATAACACACATAGAGAAGAATGGTCAATCAATGAACTAATGATCATGTGTGTATGAGAAGAGGGTAGACTTGCTATGGAAGCAGGAGAGAGTGTGCATATGGCTACACAAGGAAAGAATAAGGTGTAAGCCAAAAATAGGTGGAAAGGAAAACTACCTACATAAGTTTATATTAAGAAGGAATCTAGATGCTTTTTTTGCAAGAAGAAAGGACATATAAAGAAGAGTTATCCTAAATATCAGAAATGGCTTGAAAATAAAGGTACTTACTTCTCACTTGTTTGTTTTGAATCTAATATGGTTGATGTTGGTCATAACACATGGTGGATTGACTCTAGTTCTACAATCCATGTTACTAATTCCTTGCACGAGGTGCAAAACCTAAGGAGGCTAATAGGAAGTGAGTTGTGCATCTATTCAAGAAATAGGATGCACTCAGATTTGGAGGCAATTAGGACATACAAATTAGTTTTTAAGTAGTGGTTTTTTTATAGTTGGAAAACACATTTTATATTCCAAGGTTTTCAAGGAATTTAAATATTGTTTCAAGGCTTTTCTCATTGGGATTTTCCTTTAATATTTTAGACACTATATTCAGTTTATATTATAGATTTAAAGTTATTGAAAATACACATTAATAGATGGTCTTTTCAAAATTAGTTTACAAAATGAAACTTCTTATACTTCAATGCATGTTCATGATAGTGCTAGTGTTAATAGATGTGTTATGAATGAAGAATCCTCTATGTTATGGCATTGTAGATTATTACATATCTCTATTAATAGAATAAAGAGATTAGTAAATGATGGAGTACTTAGTACCCTAGATTTTCCTAACTTTGACACTTGTGTGAACTACATAAAGGGAAGGTAGACCAACATTTCAAAGAAATATGCCAAGAGAAGTTTAGACATATTAGAGATCATACATACAAATATTTGTAGTCCAAATATGGATGCATATGATCATAGGTATTTCATTACTTTTATTGATGACTACTCACAATATATGTATCTCTACCTACTTCATAAAAAGAACAAAGCTTTAGATGCCTTTAAGGTTTTTAAGGCTAAAGTAGAGAAATACTGTGGTAAGCAAATAAATTTAGTGAGGTCTAATAGAGGTGGTGAATACAATGGTAGATATACTGATGATGGACAAGCACTTGGTCCATTTGCTAAGTTTCATCAAAAGCATGGGATTGTTTCCCAATACACTATGCTTGGTTCTCCAGACTAGAACGATGTGGTAAAAGGAAGAAATCAAACATTATTGGGCATGATGTGGAGTATGCTTAGCAGCTCCAAGCTTCTTAGGTCCATGTGAACTAAAGCTGTCAAGATAACTGTGTATATATTAAATCAAGTTCCAACTAAGGCTATCTCAAAGACACCATTTGAATTATGGAAAGGTTAGAAAGAAAGTTTGCAACATATACACCTTTGGGGATGCCCATTTGAAGTGAGAGTCTATAATCCATAAGAAAAGAAGCTAGACCCAAGGATCATAAGTCAATATTTCGTTGGATATGCCAAACAATCTAAGAGATATAGATTTTATTATCCATCATATAGTAGTCGGTCTATTGAATTAAGGAATGCTAAATTTCTTCAGAATGACTTGATTAGTAGGAGAAATCCATCCTAAAACACTATTATAGAGAAAGATCATGTAGGTGCCCAACCCTCTACCTCAATTGAAAGATTGCTTATTGTACACAACATGCTGAGAGCACAAACATGTGATGAATAACAACTAGTCATTGAAGTTACATAGATTGCTAATCAAGGAGCAATAGATTCAACTAAACAATAAATAGTAGAATCTATTAAATAACCTGTTGAACATCATGCTCCTTAGGAGAATGATGAACCAACATTAAGAAGATCTACTAGAGTAAGGCAATCAGTGATTCCTAATAACTATATAATGTACCTACAAAAGTCTAACTATAACATAGGAGCTAAAAATATTCCTAAAATGATTTCACAAGCCATGACCTGTAAGGAATCTGACATATGATACCATGAAAGATGAGATGGACTCTATATCATCTAATGGAGTTTGGTGTTGGCGACCGTTTGGGATGCAACTACCAACGAGTGTCCTTGAACAGGATTTAGGTGTCTGCTAGTCTTTGGCAACACCAAGGCCCAGATACCTACAAATAAACTTAGTAGTCAATGTGAGTATGTGTGTGTGTTGTTGCGGCATGTGGTTGTGAGAAATGTAATGATTGCGTTGTGTGTAAACTACAAATGACTTACTTTAAAGAGATTCAACCAACTTTGCCAAATACTGTGAGTTGTTGAAAATTTCCTATTTTGTTCAACTGTCTAGTCTATGCGGTCCTTATAATACCTACTTGTAACAAATAAAATTTTGCAAAAAAATTTGAGCACAACTCCGCAATCTACTCCTAATTTTCCCCAGAGAAAGAGATAGTTCCACAAGAAAACTAGAAATAGAGCAAGATTC
>MNCI01029936.1:0-17704 GCA_015680685.1 Gnetum montanum | reverse complement strand
AAGCTATTCTGGTCCCATCAAAATACCAAAGATTTTCTAAACCCTCGCGACTACTGAATTGTTCAACGGCATGACTACAAATAGAGGCTCTCTTACAACAATCCCAATAGCAGTTCCCACACGTTGCACAATAACGAACTTTACTACTAAAATGCTCTTAAGGCTTTTAAACACAAGCGCTTCTATGGCAAAATTTTAATAGAAATTTCTATTGGGTAACAAAAACAGTAAGAGCAATCTAAAAATCCCAAAATTACTTGCCAAGGATGATACTATCTAAACCACTAGCTAAACAATTTTTTTTAAAAAAATACATAACTTACAGGACCACGACAAAGAGGTTAAAATCTTTATTCTAGCAAGCCATCTTACAAGCAATCATCTTTACAAATCTTCCAAGATCTCAAGTGTGATGTGTGAGACCCTAAGTGATGATCCTTCCTCCTTGACCCCTGAAGTCTTTTTATAGGGTTCAAAGGTAGGTAGGGAAGTTACAAAATATCTTGGGCGGTTTAACCACCATAGAGATAAAAAAGCTACAATGGACATGTGTCCTATTCCATGGCCAAGTGTCTTCATTCAGTTGCCAAGTGTCTTCATTCCGTTGCCAAGTGTCTTCATCTAGTTGCCAAGTGTTCACCATGGAGAGAAACAAGTTGTAGTTGACAAGTGGCCTTTGTGGAGAAAAATAGGTTGTAGTTGAAAAGTGGCCTTTGTGGTGGTTATAACCACCATTTCAATTGACAAGTTTTCAATTCACATGGGACTTTGAACAATTGTTGCACAATTTCCCTTTTTAAATCATAAAATATTTTATTATTATTTACATCATAGTAGTAACTATCATTGGAAGTTACAACTTCCATATGAATAAAAGGGATAATAGGAAAATGTCTCTTTGTCCCTAAATAATAGGTGTTTGTTGTTTTTCTAAAAACAAATCTTATTATTATTGAAAATTCTACTACTTGCTAACGTCCAACAACTGGAGTAGAGAAGGAAAGAGGTCCAACGAATGATGAAGGTGTGGCATGCCCTGGGAATTAACAAATTTGTAGCAGCAACAAACATTAGTTGCAAGAGTGGAGCTAGTGGGGACCATAGAAGATGACGGTGGTGTTGTTAGGGCTTGATGCAAGCCATGAATTTTATTCACTTGAAGCATTGTTCGGTGTTCATTTTCCTCTCGCAAGAAACTGCATTCACTTATTTTTTTCTTGAACTAGGTAGGGCCGGGCAATGTGTGGTTAAGTGCATCAGGCGTAGAGAAGAAGGGACTCTGATCAAAAGCCAAGCTGAGATTACGATGCTTGATACATTGATGCTCCTTCGTCATAAATCTGTCCATCAAGAATTGCATAGCGTTTTTTTGCACTCTCAAATTTTGATGTTCTCGGGGTTCATTGGGGAAGCACACGAAGGCACGGGTGGAAAAAACCCTAATGACGGGGGCGGTCACAGAGGCAACATTGTACAATAGCAATAACGGCATCCTAGGCCTCACTGGAAACCTCGGCGTCATCAGGGAGGTGCAGCAGAATTTTTGATGGAAACTGGCAGGCATGGAATCTAACAGCCTTGCTGGCCGCATCTGTGCAAAAAATAATTCCTCCAGAAATGTATCACACTTGTTGTTCACACAACCATGGAACCATAGTTGGAGTAGCCCAAATCCAGAACAAAAACTTTGCTGAATTTCACGTCGTTGCTGGTAGCAAGTTTCGCAGTATCGTCATCGCCGCCGGTGCTAGGCTCAGTTATTGCCAGCGGTGCCGCGACATTAGAAGCGATGATAGTAGCAGGGGTGGCCAGAACAGAGGCTGAGATGTCATCATTACTATTTTGTTGTGGTTGTCTGTGATGTGGATGTTGGTGTGCTTCAGATGATGTAGAAGGATGCAAATTATCCAGCAAAAGTAGGCGAATCTCTCAGTTGTAACACAAGTAATTGACGAAGGCAGAGACTGTGACAAGGCCAACATAGACCATAAGCCTTTGGTGGGTAGATGTCGATTTCATCAAGGCTCTGTGATGTGCCATTGGATTCAAATCGTTCACTGCACCAATACCTAGCTCAAGTTTGCAATCTTTCAAACATGAAATAGTCCACATCAAAAACCCAATTGCCTACATCAAGGATAGCTGGAAAAGAACTACTGCAACCTGACCGCTGCTGTTGCCTCCTTTGCAACTCAACTAATGAACAAAAAATGCCCTAGCGCCCCTATGTAGGATTTTATGTGGCAAGACAATTATACCCTTTGTGGTAGCCATTGATGGCCAAGATTTACCCTGGGGGCTTCCTTTTCCTAATTTTTATCTATTTTCGTAGATTTTTCCTTCTTAAACTCGAGGATCCCGTGACACGTGGTGATGATTGGTAGTGTGGCCCACCCGACAGGAGCATCATATGACTTGGTGATGGCAAGCTGTAGAGTTGAGGAAACATAGTGTAGTGTGTGGAAACTTCCATGACGTAATAATAATAAATGTAATTATGATGAAAGTAGGAGGAGGAGAAGCCAGTGTCAATGTACCATACATCTTTTGCATTGAGAATGCCACACAGAAGATGGTAGAAAATGGAAGGCTTCCATCCTCTCGAAGAACTACTTCAATGGGGCTCCAGTAAAACTTTTCACTGTAACTATTCCTGTAATCCTCACCTCTATAATAGTTTATCGCAACTGATCCCACAATGTGTCTATTCCATGAAATGGCCAAAATGTGCCAACATTTGGGATCTTGTCATGTTGCTTGATGGTGTAAAAACCATTAGATGCAAATGGGTCTTCAAGACAAAGGAAGACTCATTAGGAAACATTAAAAGATATAAGGAAAGACTTTTTGCTAAAGGGTTCACTTAGAGAGAGGGAATAGATTACATGAAGACCTTTTCTCCTATATCTAAGGACTCCCATTGTGTGATTATGGCATTGGTTGCTCATTTTGATTTTAAATTACATCATATGGATGTGAAAACATATTTCTTTAATGGTGATCTAGAGGAAGAGATTTATATGAAACAACCTAAAGGATTCTCCTCTAGTGATGATGATTAATTATTATGCAATATTAAGAAATTCCTAGATTGATTAAAACATGCCTTACATTGATGGTAGTTAAAATTCCATGATTTCATCACTTCATGTGATTTTGAAGAAAACATAATAGATCAATGTATATACTAGAAGGTTAGTGGGAGAAAAATCTATTTTCTTATCCTATATGTGGATGATATCCTTCTTGCAACCAATGATAATGAATTTCTATACAAGGTGAAGAAATTTCTCTCTATGAACTTTGACATGAAGAATATGGGTGAGGCATCTTATTGAAACACCACAAAATTTTAGGTTTCAGCATCTCAATTGAAAATTTGGCTAAGTGTCAAAATGGTGGAACTTTGCTCAAATTCTTCTATGTGTTAATTATAGTCAACTCCAACTACTAGATTTGCAAAATTTTTCTTAAGTTTCAAAATGACGGAATTTTCTACAAATTTGTCTAAGTGTCAAAACTTAGCAAATTTTCCTTAGTGTTGATGTTACACTCTCCAGTGTAGCTAGCGTAGCATGCACAAAGGCCTATCTTGCAAAAATTTTCTAAGTGTCAATAGTAGTTGTAGAAATTTTTCTAAATGTTGTGCTACGCTCCCATTTCCCTTGCTACACTCTAGAGCATAGCTAGCATTGGATACCAGTTTTGCAAAACTTTTTCTAACTACTGAGTTACACATCTTGCACATAACATGAGACAAGTGTAATAAGTTGAAAAATTTTTTCTAAGTGTTGTGCTACACTCCCATTGTCCATGCTACACTCTAGAGCATAGGCACTGTAGCCATCATGTTAATGGCCAATTTTGCCTAAGTGTCAAGCCACAAACTGTCAAGCTAGCTCAACATGGAAGAGGCTTCTGGAAAATTTTCTAACTCCTAAGGCTACTCCTCTTACTATGCTCTAGAGTGTAGCTAGCATTTTAAGAATAAGGATTATAGTCTCCACAAGATTTTTCTCAGTATCCATGCTATGCCCTGTCCTCAGGGAGTGTACCGTGTCTTGCACATAACATGGAATGAGCATAGTAGCCAACATCATGTGTTCCACACATAACATGGGATGAGTGTAGCAGCTAGTGTCTCATGTCTTGCATGTAACATGGGATGAGCATAGTAACCAACATCCCATGTTTCACACATAACATGGAACAAGTGCAGCGGCTAGAGCTAGAAATTTTTTTGAACTTTTTCTAGTCACCTCTAGACATAGAAAATATTCTGAATTTCTCTTAGGTCCCACCTACCACACTACCACATGGAACCCAATCCACATTTTTGGCTAACCTTAGTCCTATAAATACCCCTATGTCCTAATGTTTGAGGCGGTGGGATTTAATTTTTCACTAGTGGGTTAGTTGGCACTTTCATTTGAAATTTGACACTTAGGCATTTCGGCACTTAGCTCCATGGGTGAACAAGATCTAAAGCACACCACACTAGTAGAGAGGTAACCCTGCACCACATGGTACACCACAACCCTATTGCAACCCTACACTACATGATACACTACAAACCTATTGAAGCCCTATAGAACATCGCACGGTACACTGTGATGACCAACCCAACAAGCATAGTTCATCACAGCGAGCACTAGACTTCATGACCCAACACCACCAAGATTGTGACTACACTCCTACTATGCCTATTGTACACTCTGTACCTTTTTATACCCTTTTGGAATTAACTAAGCTCCCCTTTTTGGGGCAATGCACTTTTGTTCTCAAATTCTATTGCATTTTTCAAGCATTGCTCTTTGGTATTCATCATAACACTTATATTTTCTCACTTTTTCATATGTATTTTCATGTTTACATCATTTTTCTCAAGCCAAGACACCCCACTATGCTCTAGCTTAGCCAATCCTAGTGTCTGCATGTAACGTAGTATAAACCCTTTTCACACATAGTCATTTTAACACCATGTAAGTCCCTGTCTGATCAACATGACCATTCAGGGTACCTCATTTTTATTTCCCAGCATGGCCCTTGCATGGATTTGAGGGTAGGTTGTATTCTCTCAAACCTCTTAGTGTTCCATCCACCAATGTTTTCTAATATTACACTTATGTCATTTCCATTAAGATCCATAGGAACAAATCTAGATGTATTCTAGGACTATTGTAGGAAACCTATATTAATAAAGTTTTAGAGAGGTTTTGGATGAATGATTATTCACTGAGTATAGCACCCATTAAGAAGGGTGACAAGTTCAATTTGAACCAATTATCCAAGAATAATTTAGAAAAAAGACAAATAAGTAACATTCCATATGCTTCAACTATTGGAAGCCTAATGTATGCTTAGGTCTGCACAAGACCTAACATTGCATTTTCTATGGGAATGTTGGGAAGATATCAGAGTAATCATAATGACATCGTTAAGTACTTCCACACATAGCTACATGCCTTAAATTCCTCGAACATGCCCACCAAGTTTAACAAGGACATGTTGATCACTATCAGTCTTAACGTTTTTCACTATCCCCAAACAAAAGTTGCTCTAGGCTCTCCAGGGACAAATTTGCTACTACCTTGAACAATGACTCATTCTAGTTCCCCAACATCTCCATTTCAAATGCCTACTACTTCAACATCTCTGGTGTTTACACACGTAACTTCCTAGACAAGCCCCCCATGAATTTCAATTACACAGACATGAACATTTTTCAAACTGACTGGTACATCGCTCCGACCATGCCCGTGAACAAGCTGTGCTATAATTCCATGATGCAGATCATGTTGTAGGGCATCAAAATCATGGGTAGAAAGAGCCATTTCATCCATATACATGGCCATGATTTCTACATCATTAACCATGGCTACAGCAAGTTCAGCACCACCACTAACACTATCAAATTTAATCTAACCTACCCGCTCAGTCGCAACACTATCAACATACCTATTAATAATTAGACCATCATCTAATTTATTGCTAATAATCCTAGTAATCATAGTACTCTTGGTTTGGAAGCTCATTCAATTATTTTTGTCAATGTTAAGTTACATTTCCAAGGCATAAATATTATTTCAAAATAAAGCTTAGGGTTTGACATATAAACTAAGGACCCATAATCACCTAGGATACAATACAATGTGATGTACCTATATATCTATAAAGAATTCTTACTAATAGTTAAGATTACAAAGAACCCATAAGAATTCCACTCTCCTTAGCCCCCTTTTTTACAAGAAAACAATCTTGTACAGTGGATCCTATTTACTTTGTCGTTGTGTGAAAATGACTACATTCTTGACCTCGCATGCAAATTAAATAACCAACATCAAATATACCATTTTTACATATATGGATCTTATATCAAACAATGTTACATATTGCTAGATTGTACCCTTCATGTCAAAGGTTTCATGAAATGAGGAAAAGTCTAGTGTTTAAATAGTCTAAAAATATGTTGGGTTGGCATGTTCTAAGAATCACAATAAATCTACTAGTTGGACTAAATTATATTTAAAAGTGGAAGAAATGATATCTAAATCTACCAATTTTTTCTAAAAGTAAAGTTTATTATAAAATTTATGGTGCTTTAACTTTGGTGGGAAAATTTTCTAAAAACCTACAAGTAAAACAAAGGTGTGCACTAAGTAAAAGTTTGAAGGCTCAAGTATGTTTTTTTCTATTTTAGACTGTAGTGGGTCACATCTTCATTCTCTTAACCATCTATATAAGGATATAGGGAAGTGTCTCTACTATGCCATAACTATTATGCATAGTCATTGTGTCAGTTCATGTATCTTGTGTGACAATCATCAGCCATGCTTATGTGCACTTGGGTCTAACTAGGGTGAAACCCATGAACACTTCTTTTAATAAAAGAAAAATAAATTTCATTATGAACCAACCAAATAACATAGCAATATGTATTTCAAATCTAAAGCAAGAGGTTAAGGTTTCAAGTTTATTTTTGACTTTTAAACTATTCAAATGAAGATGTACTTAGAAATTTTCTCCTTGCCAAGCCTTCATGGTGGATAATGAAACTTACAGGATACATAATACCATGCATGAGCATGTACAATAATTAAGGCATGGTGAAGACACTTCCAAGATATAGTGGATTAAATTTACTATGTTGTTGCCATGAAGAAGGGTTGTGCCATCCATTGTAATTTCCTTCTTAAAAGGGAACAAAAAAAAAAAAAAACCTTAAAAACAAAGACACACTAGTTATAAGGTAGGTAGAGTTTGAGCATTATTTGAGATTAAATATTTTAATAAATATGGAATTATTGAACTTTTATTTTACAGTTACATAGCTGATGCATTGCCATCTAGACCACCACATATCCATGGGAATGGGTACCATGTTTATCACCAAGGATGGGGAAGGTGATGACAAGAAGTTGTCACCTCTACCACCAAACCTTCTCAAGTGCTAAGAACCTAAGCCTAAGCTTGAACAAGAATAAATACAATTGGCCCTATTTTATGGTATTTCCATTACTATTAAATATTTTCCTCTCATGTCCTCCTCCATGTTTGCATCCTCCATGTTTCAATAGTATTATAATATGTGGACCATCTACTAAGAGCCTCAAATTCAACAAGAATTAAAAAAAATTTGCTTTTTCTTCACATTTTTCTACTATCATAAAACCTAGACCACCAGCACTCTATGCTGAATTATGATTTTCAAATTAACCATAAAATTTGCAATGTATCTACAGTTGTATTTAAAAAATAAAAAAATATATAAAGTCAAGATGTTTTAAGGATTACCATAAATATGTAAATTAAGATGATTCATATTTAAAAGTTCCAAAAATCATTCTTAAAATTATTGAATCTTTCTAAAAATGAAGTTTGCTACAAAAGTCACAATGATTCAAGTTGGATTAGCAAAAATTCTAATTCAACTACTGAACATTGGGAAAACCATAAATTGATTCACAATGGTTCATGGGTTATTTCATGTAATCCATTCATGTACATTCAATGACCATCTTGACCATGTTTATATGTGTCCATGGGTCCCACCCCTACCAACTAGCACCCACAAGGATGGGACCTAGAGACACATGTTTAAATAATACAAAACATATTTTGTGTGAACAAAACTTTAGAGAATAGTGGTACATAATTGCAATAATATGTGCAAGGTTGAGTGTTTGATTCCTTAATTTTACAAATTTTATATCTATTATCACATATACTTAGAATGTTTTTAAGCTAGAGCACTTTTTATGGGTATGTATGTATGTCATGCATATCCTCATCTCCCATGCATCTACCACATAACATATGTAGATCGATTTATGGTTTACCTAGTTCATTGAACCAAAAACATATCACCAAATTGAAGTGATAAACTATGACTTATAGTGGTACTTGTATCCATAGTAGTCTCCTTGTTACTGAGGGGGGGATTCTATTATATAAATGCATACTCATGCATCATACTCATACGTTGTGACGTCAATGACTTTCCCATGCCTTACAGAACTTTCTTAATACATTTACAATAAATATTGACATGTGATGAGTGGTGGAGTAATCCAACACCCAACCATATGAGATACAAGTGTTCACATGTAGCCCAATCAAATTCCATGGAAAAGGTAATGTAGTTATGCTAGTAATTGGTTTAGGTTTGTGATTGTCATCTTCCCATGTAAGCTACTAAAATTGATGTGTATGGTTTAGCTCACAATGAGGTGTATGATGTGTTGATGTTGTAGGGTCATATTACTCCTAGTGAACAAAATGTAAATGAAGTGGTTTCTAAATCTAATTTAAAGTAGATGAATCTAATCTAGCTTAGTGTGATGTACATTCATTCTTGATTCTTCATACACATCTTAGACTTCTATAATTATTATTGGAATTACTAATTATTTCACTACTAGGTTACTAAATGATAACATTTAATGCAAAAAATTAGTCTCATCCATTCCGTTTAACAATAGTAATACTAAAGTGCATAGAAGGTAACAATAACTAAGTAAACAGTACATGTTATACTAAGTCAAAATAGTAAAAATTAGTCTAAGTAAATAGTAAAGAAAGCTAAGTGATGCTACAATGATACAAAGTAATCTTGATCTTTATTTTTGGTCATGAAATATGTCCAAGTACATTCCACTCAAATAAAGACTCCATTCAATCACTTAACATCACACTACGGGCATACACTACTAAGTGCTAAGTGATAAAATTAAGAAAAAAAATTGATAGAAATTTGCTAAGGTTGGAATGAAACTACTACTAGACCATGTGCCCAAGTGTTATATTTATAGGCATACATGTATCCATGACATTGGGTATCTGACATTGTAGCTTGTGGCTTGATATTTGGGATCTGATATCATGTCTCTAACATCAAATGTCCAATGTCATAGCCTTGCAAAAATTTGATTTATCATACCCTCATGACAAGCTAAAAACTTGTCCTTTAGTTAAAACGAAATGAGGATGTAGTTCCTTACAAAATTAAAAGGTAGATTTACATGACATTGACTACTATATACATGACTCTTAATTACCATAGTGGTGTTTACAAAAATGACACATAACATGATAATTTTAACAAAAAAATAAAATCTGATGAAGCTCGATGTAGTTTAGGTAGTTCCTAGTGGTGGTGGTTCTTCCATTGGTTACATTTCCTTATTATCAAGCTTTTGGAATTTGTACTGATTTCGGAGCACCTGAAGCTTTTCTTCTTCTATTCTAGAATCATGAACTATCCATGTTGATAAACCAATGTTTAATGGAATAGGCATGTCCCATGGGCATGGTAGCTATGGAAACATTTGACTTGCTTTAACATATCAAGTTGTAAACTACCTTCTCTCCTCTTCAAATGCTCTGACCTTCTTTTGTAATTCATGATAATCTATCAATCTTATAGCCACAGTTGTTGCTACATCCTTCTGCCCTTGGTAGCCATTCTTCACTACTTCCAGTTTAGAGTTTTCCTCTTGGAGTTTCTACAAATCATCTTTATGATCTATAAACTCTTTTCCATACAAAGCATATGTGATTGCTACTTGCTATTCTAATTCAATCCTAGGTCTACCTCCTATTAACATGGCTAATTTAGCATAATCAAGGTTAGTGAACCCCATGTATTCTTTCAAATCTTCGATCTTTAAGTCTTTCTTTTTCACTTTCACTTGGTAAAAAATGGGATAACTATCTAGAATGGATTTGTAATTAGGATTTCGTGCTAAAATGGTGTTAATTCTAGCTTTGAACATCTAGATCTTTTTCTCATTGATTTTCTTGTACATGTCCACCTAATCATGGAAGTGTTTCTTCAGCCTTTCATGTTTCATTACCTCATTTTTCCATGTGCTTATTTCAATAGTTGACTTTTGTCAAATGATGTGTACCTCATTCATTGAGAAAGTTCTATTTTCTCTTACAAGGTAGCTAATATCTTGGTTGAACCTCATTAGCTGTTCTCTTAACTAGTGGATTCTCTCCTCCATTCTTTTTCGTACTTTTCGACAAGTTTCAACCTCATGCTATCAATAGCAAGTTATTTATTTTTCCCCTTAACCATGATAAGCACCTCGACATGTGCATATATTTGTGCTTCCACTACAGAGGCATTCTTTACCACTCTCTTCTTGTTTATTTCTATCTATTTATTTTTCTTGATGATATGGTTCATCTGTTATGTCCTAAACTATTCTACCTATCCAGTTGCAATAAATTATCTAGGATCTCTTCTTTCACCTCTTAGGACTACAAGCTATTTTTTTAATCTCATAATTTCAGTTTTTGCATGCTCTCACCTTATATCTACCATGACCAATTTTCCTTTGGTAGCAATGAGCTTAGACTATGGTGTAGTAACATAACTAGGAATGTCAAAAAGTTTTTTCATGACTTGCGTAGTCTACAATAGTCTATCAAACACATCCTCATGATTAGTAGGATTCATCAAGATTCTAGCTAACATCTGAGCATTTCTAGCTTCAATTACATCTACCGATGGTACAAAAGGTATGTTGACAGCTTTCTTAATGTGGTTAGTGGTAACATGTGCTTCTTCCAATCCATATTAGTGCTACAATACCACTACTATTGCTTCCACTCTAGTCTCAAGCACCACTTGGAATGATGTAGTGTTTCTAGAGGTTTTTTGTCATCATTGCACCTCTCCTATTGACTGTAGTAAGATCTATCTAGTTGTTCAATTTGTTGAAATTGTGAGTTGGATAGCACTATCGATACCTTTGTAAATATTAGCCTCCTCCCTTGTTTCATAGCTAATGGTTTCTATAATCTATTGTAGATGACTCATCAATGGTATATAATCTTGTGGCAATGATGGTTGAACTTTTTGTTCTTTCTCTTGTTATTATTATTTCTATTGTTGCTCTTGATCTTATTCTTCACCCTAATATTTTTTGGGTGGCATTGGTTTAAGAAATTCAATGTATAAAGCATTTTGGGCTCTCTTGGAAACATCATTACTATATCCCAAGATTTCAGCTTGCTTGCATAGCTTTCTTATAAGGTAGGGAAATGGAATTGTTGGCTTTCCTGCCTTCTTTTCTTCAAACTACCTTTGAATTTCCATAAAATAGAGTTGTGCAAGGTTGATATTATATTTTTCCATTAGTATTGCACTTATTCTAGCTACATAAGTAGGCAGTTGACTGAGTCCTTTGGTTGAGCATAACTGATAAGTATGAATTTTAAAGTAGATTCTTTCTTTCAAAGTTAGTCAATTATAGCCCTTATCTTCTATTCAATAAGCTTGTTTCAACCATAGTTTTTCGATTTTAGGATATAATTGAGTAAATAGATGTGCTAAGCTTACCTCTTCTTTGGATATATTTAGAGGTTCTACAATTACCTTGATTGAGAATGAAACTAAGGCTCTCCAAGACTAACTATAGTGCCCTCTTCTTTGTTGTGTCAAAACTGATAGGCCTCTCCAAGGTACCATTCACCATTTTATGATAGTGTTGGCCATTGCAATGATGCTTGGAGTTTTGTCCTCATCACTTCAAGAACAAATTACATGAATGGGACAAAGTTCATTTTCACAATAACTATGATTAGAATGGATCTTTCTTGGATGGCTTGGAGGTAGTCCTATGACAACTTAAGGGATTGTCCTAGCACTTGTGATTCATCTACCTCTCCTTAGGTTGATTATCCCATAGCAAGAGTTTCTTGATAAATACTAAATGATTGAGCTTCTTGCTCCTTGTATTTTGGTTCTTTTCCTCTAATATAGCCTCTACTTTTGCCTCTTGACCATTTTCTTTCTCCTTGGACTTCCCTTTTTGGAACCATCTGTAATCATCAAGAAATTGGGATAACTAAGGTATTCATATTTATTCATAAAAATTTTATATCTTACTCATACCATTAGTTTCATTAAGTTCTTAATTTATTAGGATTGCAAAGTTAGTGAAATGTTTGCAAAAAGTACCCCATAAGTATTAATCTCTTATAACCCTTCACAATTGTATAATTTGTTCTTATCTATGGCTCATGATGATGGTTATGGTTCCTTAAGGACATTATTTGAGTATTTTGGAATTAATGTGTGATTATTCTTTAAATATTTCAACTTTCACTTCATAATTACCCTTAAAATACTTTTCAAGCATTAGAAGTTTTTGAAAAATTGTCTCAAATTTTGCTGCTAACACCCATCACGACTAAGATGAGCACTCTATGATCAAATAGGTCCAAAAAGCATGAAAACTGGAGCAATAATGGTAAATTTATGGCTTGGGAAAGCTAGGAGGTTAGTGCTCAAATTAGAGAAGAAAATTCAGAAAATCTCCTTTATGTGAAAATAAGAAATGGTGAAAATTTCAACTAAGTTCCCACATATTTATAATTTTTAAAGGACCTGATATTGGGGACTTGACATCAAGGATACAATATTGGTTCAAACTTAATATCAGTGAGGCAATATTGAAGCCCAAGAAATTTCACTTTTCATGAGGGTTTGAAGGAAAAAATTAATTCTTTAAGATGTTTGGAAGGTTTTAAGATTACTTAGAGGATTTAGATGATGGATATAGGCTTATTTTTATCAAAAATTCATCATTGAAAGTTGATAGAGAAGGAATCTCAAGCTTTGAAAGTTTACAAATGAATAAGAAGGATAATGGATTCATGTTTTTAGAATAGATAGTTTGAGATGATATGGGAAGTATTTATTGATATCTTAAGATATTGGATGGTTTAAGATGATGTGGAATTTCTTAGAAAGTATAAGATATAATAGTTTTACATATGGGTCCTCCTCAAAGCAAGCACCAACCCTTACTGCCCTTGTATAACCATGTCTAAATGTATCCTTAGGTAGTTAAGGAGTTGAATATAATGCATACTTGCTTAGCAAAACACACACGTTAGTACCACCAAATTTGGAAAATAACTCTATGTTAGACAAAACCATAAGTTATGACTATTCAAATAGTGAGATGAGATGGACTTCGAAGGGATAGTAGAAATTGGGACATGATATGTCTTACCATAGATGTAATTAATTCTTCATGTTTTATTAGTGTTTAAAGTAATCACTAGCCTTCCTATCTAAGATTCAAACCAAGTCTAGACCACCATCCAATGAGAATGCATCATTTCATCTTTTGGAGTTACAACTATAAGACTATGAATGTTGCAAAGAGTATTGTGACTTGGAATATTGTCCAATGGGGGAGTTTATTCATAGCACTTGTTTATTTTCTAAATTTTTGAGATTCCACCTACCGTAAGGTGTCGATAACATGTCTTTCTAGTGGGACCCAAAAAAATTATTTTGTGCTCTTTTATTTTTATTTGTGTTAACCTTGTTGAGGTAGCACTTATTTTACTCTTAATTCCATTTTTCGTTAGATCTACAAGGATATAATACAACCTTAGCAACATGATAGAACTCATAACAGTAATCCAAAAGAATCCAAAAATCCTTTTGATGTCACACCCTTTTCATTCTCACTTGGTTCTTTACTTTTCTATGTAGGCATAATGATCACAAGTTTATTCTTAGTTGTATGAAAAAAAACGAATATCATTATGGCCATGGTAAAAATCCCTTATTAATGTAATGGATGGATGGATGAGGTGGATCCACTATTCAAATAATCAGTTCCTTATGACTTGATAACATAGAGAAATCTTCATCTTATTAGACTGCATCTTGCCTTTATTCAATGTGTCTTCTTAGTGATTTCAACTTGATCATTTGCTTGGGGATGATATAGTGTTATTATTTTATGGTTAACACCAAGTTGTTGCATGATTTTTTTAAAGCTAGCACTAATCAAGTAGGTTCCATTATTCATTATAATCACTCTAGGTACTCCAAATCTATTCACCACATGTTGTTGAAATAACTTGTTAACTATCTTGGCTATACAGTCTTTCACTGTTGCTACCTTTGCCCACTTTGAGAAATAATCCACAATCACATTGATATACACTCTTCCATTTAACATCGATTGATAGGCTCCAATAAAATCAATTCCCCAAATATTAATAGGTTCCAATAGTTGTATCCAATGTTGTGGTCTTTCATATCTAGCCATGATTCCTCCATCCCTTTGGTAGCATTCACAAGATTATGAGAAAATGTGGACATCTCTGAATAGAGTAGGTCAAATGTAGCCTACCATTAGTAGTTTGAGTGCCACTATATGCCTTGCATAGTGGCCACCACATGGGCCTCCATGGATGTCTTGTAAAACTCTTTACTTATCACGATTTGACACACACTTTTTAACAAGCCCATCTACACAGATCTTGTATAGGTTGCCATTAATTTCCATGTACTATTTGGTTCTGTAAAGGAATTCTTCATGTTGTTTTCTATTATTCAATAGGAAGCTCTTGTGTTGTAAGATAAGTCATGTAATCTATAGTCCATGACTTCCCTATTGAATCTACAACCCTTACCATTTTAGTAAATGGGTTCTCATCAAGAAATTAATCTAATAAAGGTTTCACTTGCTTGTTTGAATCCCATTTCAATCTTAATAAATGATTAGCAACTACATTTTCTATTCATTTTTTTACCAATCATTGTGATGTCAAACTCTTAGAGGATCACAAGTCATCTTATCACTCTAGGACAAACCACTAGCTTGTTCATCAGAAATCGAATGACCTATGATCAGTGTGGACATAGACCTGATAATTGAACACATGATGTTTGAATTTTTTAAGAACTTACATCATGGCCATCAACTCCTTTTCAATTGTGATGTAATTCAATTATGCACTTGCGATGCTTCTACTAGCATAGTGTATTTAGTATGATGTCTTTTGATCATCAGGTTGTGTCAGTACTACACCAAGCACATAGTTGGAAGCATCAATCATGATATGAAAAGGTCTTGAGAAATTTGGAGCTTGGAGGATTGGTGTTTTCACTAATTTTTACTTTAAAGCTTCAAATTCCTTTTCACATGACTCATTCCACTTAAAGGATGCATCTTTCTTTTTGCGTTCTAAAAGAAATTTGGCTATCTTTGAAAAGTTTTCAATAAATCTCCTCTAGTATCTTGTATTCCCTAAAAAGGATCTTACATATTTCATGATCTATGGTCATTAAGTGATGTTTTGGATGACTCTAATATTTTTTGAATCTACCTCAATACCTTTCTAAAATATTTTTTATCCAAATACTATACCTTCCTAGACCATGAGATGGCTCTTTTTCTAGTTGAGATTTAGATTGCTTTCAACACATCTTTTAAGTACCTACTCAAACCAATTTGATGCTTGTTTGAAATCTAGCCCATATGTGAAAAATCATCCATAAAAACTTCAACACCATTGCCTATTTTCTTTTAGAAGATACTTAACATTAGTATCTAGAAAGTTTTTGGTGCATGCAAAGACCTAAAGACATATGTTTATAAGAAAATGTTCCCCATGAACTTTCGAACATGGTCTTCACTTAGTGTTCAAGTGTAATAAGGATTTGATTGTATTTATTGTACCCATCCAGAAAAGTGTAATACTCATGTCCTAAAATTATGTCTAGGACTTGATCAACAAATGACAAGGGAAACTGATCCTTGAACATGGCTAAGTTCAAATTCTAAAAGTTGATACAAATGTGTAATTTTCCTCCCTTCTTTAGAACTATCACCAAAGGATTGACCCATTCACTATCAGAAATAGGATAGATGAATCCTACCTTTAGTAACTTTTCCAATTCTTGCTTTCACTACCTCCTTGAGTTTAGGTTTAAGCCTTCATTGAGATTGGTGTTTTGTTTTGACTACAAGATCAGTGTAGATCTATTGTTAACAAATTCATGGATCAATTCCCATGATCTCATCATAAGATAATACAAACATTGTAAGCCATCTATTAAGTACTTCTAATAGTTTATTTTTTCATTCTTTGTCTAGGTTAACATTGATCATCATTGGCTTCATGTTATTTCAAAATGCATATTCTAAGGTTGCCAGTAGGGCCTTCAATTCTAGCAGTTTTGGTTCCATTGTGTCTGGGATCTCCAAATGTTCCTAGTTTGTATATTATTCTATATCATTTTGAGGGTAAGAGTGTATTTTCCTTATATCTTCCAACTTATCTATTTTTCCAACTTAGGTACTAATGATTTGTTCTTCTAGTTCCATCTACTTGTCAGATTTAGTTTCTTCACTTGTAATCAACCAGTAGATGCCTTCTTGTTGGATGGCTACTGCATACAAATAATTCTGCATACATCTTATTTCAAAACATCTATTTCATGATTTAGTATCTTCTTATTTGACAACCCAGATTCTTTGCATGTAATTGCACTTGTTATCATTGTATGTGATACATGGAATTCTTCATCTTTGTATGATTCTGGCCTCATCTTCATTGGAAATTTCCAAGGAAAAATCATGAATTATAAGCTTAGAATTCATGGTGCTAAGCCAAGCTCTTCCCATGATGATTGGAAATTCTTTCTTATTATTCTATACATGAATAACTGGGGAAAAATCAAGCTAACACCAACCACTAATAGTACTAATCACATCATCTATCTATCAAAGTGGAACTATGATTGACTAGTTTACAAGCTCCAAGCGAATGTTACTTTTCTCTAGTGATGGTAGGTTCTAGGCCTGATACATGTCTTGGAATATTAGATTTACTCTAAACCTAGAATCTAGTAGATATTTTTATGATTTTTTTCTTACTACTTGAAGATAAGCCAATGGACTTCCTAGGTTAGTTCTCTTTTGTGGGAGAGCTTGTACCTTGATCTAATGAGTTATGGTCTAAGTGAGCATGATAGTTGTCACATTGGAACTTGATGAACTTGAAAGATTGCTACGTTGAGAAGGACTTGATGTAGATAGGGTGAAATTAGATGTGTTCCCCATCCTTTGAGTCTTTTTGGACTCATTCTGAAGAATGGTCATTTTCTAGGTTGAACCTCATAGGTAACCATCTCCTCATGCATATTAATTGCCATTATAGCATTCTTCTATTATAGTTTTGATGGTAATTGTTCCAACATCACAAGAGGTTGCATTGGTAGAAGAGGATTTATATGTTGGGTAGAATGACCAACTACTAGTGGATGCACCTATGAGTTTGGATCAATCCTTAGAGGCATCAATCTGTGGCATTTAGCTAGATAGTATTATGAGGTCTAAATAGCTACATTACCAAGTAATATTAAACATTGGATGAA
>MNCI01029929.1:74717-90040 GCA_015680685.1 Gnetum montanum | reverse complement strand
GTGGGGGTATGATGAGACATGAATTGCACATAGTGCTGGCGGCCGGGTTAAGGCACCCACGTTAAGGCACCCATGTTAAGGCACCCACGTTGTATCATGGGTCGCGATGTATCATGGGCCGCGATATCGCGTATGCGATATCGCAGCCAGTCACAATTCCTATGAATAAGAGGCGACTCTCCCTCATTTCACATCCCAGTTTTAGAGTAGTGAAGCTCTGGCAGTTTGATCCCTCCAGAGTTAGAATTTTTCCCGTGTCTGCCCGCAGTGTGCTGAATGTGATTGTACGGTGTCTTTATTCGAGTGTGCCGTACTTGGACACGCACATGACCGGCAATAAAGATCGAGATTACTTCATCATTGCAGCATTCACTTAGTTTATTTATTGTTATTTATTTCATGTTATTTATTGCTTTCATAGCGCGGTGTGAGTACGACTTGACTACGAGCATCTACGGGTGTGTACGGCTAGTTAAGGAATCGGTTACTTATCGCGATTAGTCTCTCAACCCTAAACTCCTAGAAGCGGAACGAGTTCGACTTGATTACGAGCATTTAAGTGTGACTGCTTGGTAGCCCAGTGGTGTAGCTAGGGGGATCTACGCTTGGTAACCCAGTGGCGTATTTGGGGTCTGCGCTTGGTAATCCCAGTGGCGTACCTAGGCCTATGCTTGGTAGTCCCAGTGGCAGTCGTGCACGAAGTCCAAGATGTGTACGGTTGATCAAGGAATCGGTTGCTCGTCGCACTTAGGCTAGATTAGATTTTCTTACCCTTTTCCTCTTAGCTTAGATTTAGTTAAATATTATTTTCCACTGCCATCAGGAGTAGCATTAGAATTAGAACACATCATACACCTCATCTAGACTAAACCATACGTGACATATGCAAAACTAGTCTAGATGGGAAGACAGCGAACTGCGACCTAAGGCTAACTATCTAGATGCCACAACTAGTCCATCTGCGGAGTTCGACCGGATCGCGCGTGCGACGCTCGTTTCATATGGTTGAGTGTAGGGGTACCTCGCCACTCATCAATCATCCATCATTAATTCATTATATCCACCAATTCATTTATCTAAGAAGTTGAATAATCACATTTGGGGCTACTCTTATGCAATAGATTTCAGCCATCAAATCAACTCAAATCAATTCCAAATTGTTCAAGTAGGTAGATTGTTAAAAGAGCTTTGTATCAAGTATTTACTCACTCCATAACTCTTAATTGTAAAAATATTCATTGTGCAAATCATCAATTTATATTCTAGATGCTGAACAATTTTATTCAAGTCCTCTTTCTTAGGATAGATTTGAATCATCAAATAAATTGCATTTGATCTAAAATTTTATAGGCTTATAGATTGTAGAACAAGATTTCCAATAAGCCTAAAATCAACCCAGAACTCATCTAGATAGAGAAGAAATTGCAACTACAAGATCAAAAGAAATTTAGTTTTTCTCATTTGGGCCACCCACAACATCCGATATATTGGGATACCAAAAATCTATAAAATAAAAAAAATTCGAATCTTCTTACATCCCAAAAATATAAAAAATTAAATACCAAAAACATTTCATTTCTTTCTTATCATTTATAAAAAAACTAGCTTATCTTTGTTTGACAGATTCACATCTTAATTCGAATCAAATTTTTATAACTTGATATTCTTTGGTAACTTCTAAGTCTTCAATAATATTATAGTTGTCTTACATTCTTCATTAAACCATTATTGATTGTTTGCATTTTAGGCTTTGAAAATATTGTGCGAACTTGTAATTAGAGTTTTTTGTAAGACTCACATTTGGATTTCAAATCTTCTAAATTTCATTTTGAAAATATTTCTTCATTTTTGTAGTTGTTTTAAAGTGATTTTACTTTTTGGAATATCTAATATGTTGTCTATTTGTTTTCTTTTGGAAAAAATCATGTGAATTGTATTCCCAAAGGGAAGGCTATACATCAGTACAGCATAGGCCAGAGCTTGTGGTCCCACATTGACTGTGGACCCCACCCTGGGTCCCCCGAAAACCACGACCACCACGGGCATCACTGCCGGCGGGCAGTATGTCCCATTCCCAAACTTTTACCCAAAACTTCAGATCGATCGGGCTATCCTAGNGGGGGGGGGGGGGGGGGGGGGGGGGGGGGGGAGGGGTTGTGGTTGGAGCCTTGACTTTCTTCGGAGGTTTGGAGTCTCAGAATCGGTTCCCCCGGGCGAGCCGCCAATCGGCATCTATTTTCCTCAATTATCTGGGCAAGGCCTGTCATGTGATCTTGAATAACATTTTCGATCTAGAGTAGAGTCTGGCTGTATGATTGAGGGGGGGTCATGGATTGTCAGGAAGCTGCACCCCGATGTTGTCTCCGGTGTCGTCGTTTGTAGTGGACACATCATTCAGCGGGACCTATCCCATCCCTTCCTACATACCTTTAGCATCTTGAGGATCCCTGGTAGGCGTAACCAAGGTCCCTTCCGAGATCGTGATACTCCCCACTTGGGAACCAAGATGCCTTTGCCTCTGGTGATACACCTGCGTCAGTTGAGGCTACAATTGAAGTAGTGGGATCGGGGTTGTTGCCTGCCAAAGGGCATGTATGACCCCAGGGTGTTTGCTAGGGTACCACCATTGTAGAGATGCCTAGAGGAAGTGTGGGAGGTTGATGGGAGTTTCAACACGCATGCTCTGGAGGAACAGAAAGTGTACCCCATTGAGTTTGTGATGCGAACCCGATTGAATGAAGCAACTCTCCACCAGCATCGATGTGGCATGCCAGGTGGGTGGGAGGGTTGTCCCCCTAATGTGTCCATTGGCTGTCCGAGGGATGGGACCACAGAAGAAATCAATCATCGTGGCCTGGGACCTCTCGACCGGGGGAATCCGATCCCTTGTTGCAGGCACACCGATTGCTGCGGCCAAGGCCTCGATGGTCACTAGAATTTGGCATCCTCAGAACATAATGATGTCCCCCCT
Source organism: Gnetum montanum (assembly GCA_015680685.1). NCBI lineage: Eukaryota > Viridiplantae > Streptophyta > Gnetopsida > Gnetales > Gnetaceae > Gnetum > Gnetum montanum. The sequence continues at coordinate 87,069 of MNCI01029929.1, read as the reverse complement.
CCAATCCACATAAAATGGCTAGACATCTAGCTCTAGGTTGGTTGCGATGCATTGCAGCACTGTGGTCCATCCCATCCACGTAACCCAGTGCCAGAGCTCCTGTTGATGTTGAATTTCGGTAGTAGGTGGCTCAAGGAAGGCATGCATACCCATGACCATAGTAATTTCACCCTAGAGTCTGCAAAATTGGTAAGCTAGCACGTCAAGTGGGGGCAGATCTATTCCTTTAAATACTCGCTCATTTTTTGTGTGCCAGAGGATCCATAGCACCACCAACGTCTGCGAATTACTAGAGCAGTCAAGCGGGGGGAGGCTGGCCATACGCCATAAGTGTCAGGCCACGTGGCATTCATGCATGAAGTGGTGAAGCATCTCTATGCACTGATTGCACATCGGGCAGGTGGTATTGATGATCATGCCACGTGCCCTTAGCTGCATGTGAACGGGGAGAGCCTAGTGCAAGATTAGCCACTCGAAGGTCTTGATTTTTTCTAGTAAGAGGCCTTTTCATAGGCGCATCCATCGTGGGTCTACCAGGAATTGATGCTGGAGCAACAGTTGGGGGTGTAGGGTGACCTTGTTTTCATTTGTGAGCATGCTGACGTGCACTCAAAGTTGGCACCACACCAGGGAATTTGACCTAGTCACCACCCAGGGACGATATTTGTGCAGCAGGACCTGCACCTATTGGGAGGAGTCATCAGACGTCAAGGAGAGCCGATGGAGAAGCCGCTACCTTCCCATTGTAGGTTCTACTGCAAACGGCAGAATGCTAACATGCCTCATCGGCCGGGGGCACGCGGTCCTATTCTAGGACACCAAATGCATTTTTGACCCACCCTTGCCCCCTGACCATATAAAATCCCAAATTATTGTGTTAATTTTTTGCATAACTCCAAATGGCGGGTTGCCCATTGATGCCACGTATCTTACCATGGAGGCCAGAACCGTCGACACCAGCATGATTTTCCCTTTTCGGGACAGGAACCTATTTGCCTAGTGTGTCGTGCACTTTTGAAGGTTCATTACGAGTGCTTGCCAGGTGCGTTGCCGGTGCCAGTTGTGCATGGGGATGCCCAGGTACGTGTCCTCTGCTCCCCCCGATAGAATCCCCAAAATCTGGATGACTTGGTTGTAGACTGTGGGGTGGGTATGGGTGAGGTAGAGTGCAGATTTACTAGGGTTGGGGGTCAACCCCACTTCTCTCTTCATCTTGTCCAGTGCCCTCATAAGTGCTCGGGCCTGCGGAATGGCAGTGCGGGTAAAGATCATCATGTCATCCGTGTAGTGGGCGATTAGGCATTAGATACCATGGATGTCCAGCCCCCAGAAACCTTCCTCTACGCAATAGGTGTGCATGAGGTCCATCACCAGGAGGAAGAGGAGAGGGGAGAGGGGATCCCCTTTTCTAAGTCTGTAGCCGATCTTGTGGATCCCCCAAAGGCGACTGTTAATGTCCAGCAAGTACCATCCTCCCTTTTGAACCTGAATGCACAAATCCACGAACGAATTAGTAAACCCTTTGGCTTGTAGCACCATCCTAAGGGAAGCCCAGCTTACTAAGTCGTAAGCTTTAGTGATGTCTAGTTTGATGCAGAGCCTGGGGAATTTGGCTATTTTGAGGGAGTGCTGGATTTCCTACAGGAGCAGGACCTGATCCTATATATGACGACCTTTGACGAATGCGACCTAGTTTTGCCCCACTAAGCATGGCATGAGGGGCCACATCCTGGCAACCACCATCTGTGAGAAGAGCCGTAGGAGTGAGTTACAAACGTCGATGGGACAGAATTGTGTAGGGGATGTGGGGTTAACCATCTTCAGAAGCAGGACAACTCGGGAATAGTTGATTTCCTTGCACACTTGTTTCCATGCAGGCATACGGTTGAAGGCGTCTAGTAGATTAGGGCTGAGTAAGTCCTCGAACTCGCAAAAAAATTCGATGGGCCACCCATCTAGCCACGGGGATTTATTTGCTGGCATGGCCTACAATGCGGTATGGAGTTTAGCCTGTGAGAAGGGTTGCATGAGATGTTGGTTATCGACAGTAGTGAGGATCTACACTATAGTGATAGATATGGGATCCGTGAGTTGCCATTGCCACACCTGTTACTAGTAGTGGAGTAGTTTGTCCATGCTAGACATTGAGTGGGGCTATTCCCTATGGCTTAGGCCATGAATCATTTGTTGTACTTGATGGCGGGTCCCACGATGTGCCTTTTCCATGGCGAATAAGAATTTCGTGTGACAGTCGTCAACCTGGAGCCACTGTATGCAAGCCCGTTGATGCTAATATTCCTCCTCTTCATGCTGTAGGGTCTGTAGCTCGACTAGGAGGGTGAGTTCCTCTTGGGCGAGATCGGCACCGTGTTCCTGTTGGGCCTGGATGCTCTACAGTTGGGATGGTAGTTGAGACTGATAATCTTTGAAGCTATATTTGTCCGCTATGGTGAGAACCTTAATCTTGCATTTGAGTGCCATGAGTATGTGCTTGAGGAAGTCACATGGCTCCTTTGTGTCGTTGTACCCTTTCCAAATAGACTGGACCAGTTCTCCCAATTAGGGTTTGGTCAATCAGGTGCATTCAAATCTGAATGGGCATGGGGCCCTTGACACCTCTGTCTCCAGGTGACAAATGATGGGCCAGTGATCTGAGGCCACCCGGTCTTGCTCGTAAGCGTGGACTTCCCAATGTTATAGGAGCGCATTGCTGATCCACACCCGGTCAATGCACAACTGCACCCTAGCCACATCCTTCCTTATGTTGCTCTAGGTGTACCTATAGCCAGCAACCTCTAGGTCAGTGAGGCCATTGTGTTGTAGTAGCACCAGGCACTTGGTAGTGCCCTGGGGCTCCGAAGCGAAGCCCTCGGTCTTCTCCTAGATGTAGAGCTATTGATTAAAGTCCCCGATGGGGAGCCAGCAGGAGCCATGGGGGACCAACACTGCAACCCAAGATAATTTCTTGATGTGATCTTGCCACACCTAGGCCCTGTAGATGTTGGTAATCCAGAAGTCTAGTCTCGACATGTGCACCGTGATGCATTGATCAGACGCATCGAGAAAATACGAGTCCTCCCTGGTGAGGATAGCGAGGCTGCCTGCCCTTCCTCGACTAGCCACAAGGTGCCTGCACCATCCCTTCTACTACAATGCCTGAGCTTCCATCTACCATAATTTTGTCTCTTGGAGACACACTACATCGCATCCCTCAGTGCGCACCATTTAGTTTTGGGTATGTCATTTATACGAGGCACCGTGTCCCCAGCAATTCCAGGAAAGGACCTTCATGGTGACATAGATGAACATCTATTGTAGACCTCATGGAGTGTAGGTTGCACTCCCAAATCAATGTACAGTTGTGTGGCCTTGTGCCAGGTTTGGGTGTTGTCAGGGCATCCAACCTTGGGCGTCGGCAGGATGACCTCCATCCCCTTCTCGCGTGGTGCCCCTTAGCAACTTGCAGGGGTTTTGGATCACTCCGAACCCTGACAAGTGGTGATCCAATCAGTGAGTGACGGTGGGCTCTGACACCCCCGCGACAATCCCACCCTTACCATCTTTGGGATTTGGGGTGAGCCATTGCAGCTCGGCTAGGTTCCTACCTCAGTTAGCATGTCTGCCCTCGATAGGGTGCCCGCCCTAGTTAGGGCATTGTACGGAGCCTTACTTGTCATGTCTAGCCTGTCTTCCTGGCCCCTAGCTAGAGGGCCTCCACTGCCCAAGGCCCCATATGATCCGCCCCTTGCCCCATCATGGACAATGATGGCCTTAACAGGCCCAGAGGCAGCCCCCACCTTACTCTGTGGAAGCCCCTCCTTGTGAGGCAAAACCCCCACCTTACTCTTGGTGATGCCTGCAGGCGCCATCGAGCCCTTGTTGGCCACTCGGCCCTTTTTCCCGACAAGTTGCCAACCCTCGTTGTGATGTTCGCTGGTGGTACAGCCCGGTTTTGCAAGGCCATCCTCGTTCACAATGTCCGCAAGCGAGGTCGGGACCCCCATTGGTAGATTTTATCAAAGAGGGAAAATTTATCTATGAGGGAATTCCCTCATAGATTATATCCATGTAGGTTCTTTGAATTATATCCATGTATGGCCTTTGAATTTGTATAGAATAGTTGGGGTCATACTTAGAAGCATTGAAAAGTCATTCCCCATGGTAGAAAAGAAATAAAATAGAGAAAATAAAGATGAATTAGGGCTAAAATAATATGCATCCATCCTTCAAATTATAGCAAAATAAAAATGCATTGAACTTTTAAAATTTTGTCTTGAAGCTAAAAATTAAATAGCATTGTGCAATAATACAAAGTACCAAAAAGCTAAATATCAAAAAGATTTTTTTGTTGTAGTACTTTTAGTCAAACATGTTGAATATATTCTATCTTTTGTATTTGAACTTCTTGATGAAGATAATTTGAAACCAAAATAGTCAAACCTCCAAATGGTTTTTTTGAGTATTCAATTTTTTATGTTTTAGCATTATGAAAAATATTAAATTTATTTAAAAATATATTTTTTGTAACACTCAAGAATTGATATTAACACAGTATGAGTAGCAAACACTTCATCAATAAGGTTACCAAGTTTCCTTGGTGCTATTGCATAAAGGTTAATTAAATTATTAACTATAATTTACAATTTGTTGCAACTTTCCTTTAAAACAAGATATCCCAGGAATGTGATGCTTATTTTCAATTACTATTTGAGTTATATATGCCATAGGTTTTCTCTCCTATTGCAAATTGGAACATCTACCTAGGTCAATGCTAAACTATTTGTATTATATAGGATGCATAATTTAAACTATTTAAGTTAATTGTAATTAACATTTAGTAGGTAAACAAAATAACTTTTACAATGTTTGTTTGTTTACGAATGATTAGTTAGAAGCAATTTTATAATAACTAAGAATAAAAATCATTAGAAAAGTGCTGGTTATACTTTTCTACACCTGTCAACCATAATTTAATTTTACCTAAAAAAAATATTTGGTTATTTCTTTCTACCAAAATAACTATGTATGTGGTATTCCATCCTGACAAAATCTAATACCAAAATAACCATGTATGTGGTATGCATCAGAGGCTTCCAGAGTCGATAGGAAAGCTCACATAGTTGACTTGCATGAATATGCAAAAATGTAGATCTTTCATGGAACGTTCGAGGCCTTGCTGATAGGCTTCGACGGAAGCGAGCAGGCAACTTTATTTCTAGTCTTAATATAGCCCTTGATTTCATTCTTCTTCAAGAAATTAAGGTGTTAGCTAACATTTTATCCTTTTCTGCCCATTGGTTTCTTCCTCACTCTTCAATCCTAGCAACATCCCATGTGAGTGAGAAAGGAGGCACAACCATTCTCCTTTCGCCCTACTGGAAAACTAAAATCCTTCAAAGTGGTTCCGACTCTGGGCATAGAGTTTATTGGGCCACCTTCTCTTCCTCGCATGGCCCATTCGGTATTTGCTCAATTTATGCCCCAAATGACTCCGTAGAGCGGGCTCTCCTTTGGCAAGAACTTGCAAATTCTCTTCCTTTAGTGCCTTGGATCTTCGGAGGAGATTTTAATAAGGTTGAATTCCCTCAAGATAAACTCGGAGGGGTGTTTTTTCAACTACCCAATCTTGAGTTTCAAAGTTGGTCTGCCTTCAAGAAAAGGTTTTACCTTTCTGATGGGGTGGACACCTCTACGGGCATTCCCCTCCACAGACTTACCTAGAGCAATCTTTGTCTTGGGCAAGCTCGCATCTGTAGTAGGTTAGATAGGTTCCATTTCTCCACCCTTTCCTTCTGGTAAGCCTTCTCCACTACTATAGTTCATCACCATGCCACCTTATCAGATCATCTTCCTATATCCATCTCCATCAAGATTCATGGTAGCCCTCACCAATGAAAATTTCATCTTTTCCGACTTCACAGCAATTGTTTTTCTTCTCTTGCAACCCAACTTCTTCTATCCAAACTTTGGAATGCTGAACCTAGGCCCCTAACTTAGGTGGGTTGGATTAACTGGTGGCATTGGGCATCATGTCGAGTGCGGAACTTTGCTCGTTTGTATGGTAAGGTAGTGGCTTCTCGGGCTAGACAAGAATACAACAAAATTCACCTCACTATTGAACATCTCACTAATAGACTAGCTTAAGATCCTTTCAATTCTCTAGTTCATGAGGAGCTAGTTAGAGCAAGATTAGCCTTTCAACATTGGGATGTGTACTGAGCACAAAGTGCCCTAACTAAAAGTCAGCTCACTTGGTTAAATATTCAAGATGAACACTGTAAAGAATTTTTCAAGTATCTCAATTCTGCTTTCCCTTCACATTTTATAGACAAAATCTCTAGTGATGGTACCATAATTACTGATCACAATAGTATCCTCTCTTTTCTCAAGAATCACTATGAAACCCTTTTTGCAGCAACCCCAATGGACATCTCTTCGTTCAAGGTTGCCACCCCCAATTATCCTTGCCTTATCAACTCCACTATGCTTCAAAGTCTTGGCGCTAATATCACTCTGGTGGAGCTACAGGTGGCTTATTCCAAGTTAAGTCAAGGAAAGGCTCTTGGTTATGACTGTTTCCCAGTAGAATTTTTTCAAAATCATTGGGATTTGGTGGGGAATGATCTTCTGCAGGTCATTAACGAGGCTATCTTAACTGGTTCCCTCGGGCCTAATCTAAATTAAGGGGTAATTCATCTCCTTCCCAAGTCTAGGGATCTTGCCGATATCTCCAATTGGCATCCCATAACTCTCCTCAATGTAGTGTATAAAATTTGGGCTAAGTGCCTAGCCTTACGACTAAAAAAAATTCTTGGCCAGATCATATCTCCCAAAAAAATAGGATTTGTTCCTAGTAGATATATTTTAGATAATGTGGTTGCAGCATGGGAAGGTCTCAAGTGGGCCGAGGATGATGGACAAGATATTCTCCTAGTGATACTTGATTATGCCAAGGCTTATGACAACATAAAATGGGATTTTATCTTACAGACCATGACCAAACTTGGTTTTGGACCTAAGTTCCTGCATATGGTGAAATGCTTATTCTTGGATGCTACCACAAGAATAGCCACTTCCTTTAATATTACCTCTCCCTTTCCAATACATAGGTCAGTGCGACAAGGTTGTCCCCTTGCCCCCTATCTCTTTATCATCGTCGTAGACTTTCTTTGTCATCAGATTAACGTGGACATTCAAACGAAAGTTCTCACTGGGGTTTGCCTATCTTCCTCTCGACAATAGCTCCTCAATATGCACTTCGCCGATGACCCTGTCTTTCTAGTTCAAAACACAACAGCCAATTTGCACTGCCTCTTATCAAGGGTGACGCAATATTGTACACTCTCAGGTTCCACTATAAATTGGAATAAATCCTCTGTTTATAGCTTTTCGGGCAATTATAACCATGTGACCAACTATAACTGGAAGCAGCTCCAGGATCAAGACATCGTTAAGATTTTGGGAATCCCTTTCCGTTTTAGAGGTTCAACCTCTACTCTTTGGGAGCAGGTCATTTTTTGGATTCAAAAAAGACTTGATAAATGGAAGACTAAACCCCTCACACTTACGAGTAAATACCTTGTTTGTAAGTCCATATCTGCGTCCATCCATGTGTATTACTCTTCATGTTGGGCCCCCTCCCAAGCTACCTACCAAAAGCTTGAATGGTTATTTCGCGACTTTATGTGGTCCTCCAAAGATTCTCAGAAAGGATTTCATCGAGTTGCTTGGAATATTGTTACTCTCCCCAAGAATAAAGGTGGCTTAGGTCTTTTGAACTCTTATAAGCAAGGAATTACCTTGGTTGCTAACTGGTTGGTTCAACATTTAGATGCCTCAGACATCATTGAGACCCTCCTCCAATTAAGGCTTCATCAAGCATTTCCTAAAAACAAGCCCTTCTGGAAAGGCATCCATTTTGTCAATTGGATCTTTTTCCCCCTCACTATCATTCTTCCACATTCTCATGTTTTCAAAAGTATTTGGAAGGCCTGGCAAATTCTACACAGTTACATCGATTGGACTAATGTTAAGATCAACCCTACTATCCTCTCTAAATTGTGTCCGTGGTGGTTACCTCTGTCGCCCGCTCCCCTTGGCATCACAATGGCTAAGGTGGCTACCTTGTGGTACCGGAAAGGTGTCATCTTCTTGACTTGTCTTAGGTTGGCTAGTCGTTGGATTTCGGAGGTCGAGTTTAGCAATTTGTATGGGGAGTTGGATGCAATGAACCATTGCCTAGTCCAGATTTACTCCTTTCTTCACAACCATTGGCACATTGATGTTACAGTGCAAAACCCTTTTCAAGGCCTTCAATGGCTTAATGGGGTTAAACTCTTACCCTATCGACCATCTATCCCCTTTCATCTTATGCATGACCCATCTGAGGTCATTCAACTCTGCAATAAGCATTGGCACAAACATGAGTTAGTATCATTTTGGATCCCTATCTTCCAAAATATTTGGAACCTTCCGACCCTCCCCAAAATTAAATAGTTCCTTTGGTGTCTCCTCCACCATGGTCTACCTATTGGTAAATGGTTAGAATATCTAGGAATTCCCAATCCCAATTGCCCTCTTTGTGGTGGACAACATGACTTTGTCTATGTGTTTTGGCTTTTTCCCTTTGCTTAGCATGTGTGGAAGTGGGCTTCCATTGTTTTTTCTTCATACGAGCTATCTCAAGAGGATGTTATATTTGGCTTTTTAAACATTACTTCTGCTAATCTCAATTTTCTAAGGATAGTTATTAGGCCTACTATTTTATATTATATTTGGAAGCGAAGATGCAATGTTATATTTCAAAGGATTGATTATTCTAATAAATGTTTGCTCACCAGGTTGGAGAAGGTGCAGATCTTTGGCCTCATTCATTTCCAACTCACATCTCAAGCATCCAAGTTCAATCTGGATAGACATCAGTTGGTTCATCTCTTGCAGCAGTGGGACAGACTTGTGCATTCTAGTAACACTCATCATGAGTAATCTCTACCAGGAAGCTTTCCATTTCTGTTGTGAGGAGTCACCATTGGAACTCTCTCTATCCTTAATTGAGAGCTTTTTTATTCCTTATCTAATTCTTTGTCCTTCTATCTTGTAATGAGTCAGCATGGGTGGTTGTTTGGTGGTGCCCCAATTTGGGTTTCCTCCCTTAACACTTGTTTTTTTATAAGGCAGGTCCTGAGTTTCTTGCTCTCAACTTTCCCCTTCCCCTGAACCCTATGACTTGTTCAAATTACTGTAACTGATACACTGTTAATATCAATAGAACTTCTTTTTGGGGTCCAATATCCCCCCAAAAATGCAGATCTTTGAAGATCATTCCAGATGGCTTTGGACAGTTACAAGGATTGAAACATCTCCGATTTAAAGGATGCCATGCATTGGAACGCTTGCCAGACTTTTGGAGGTATGAAAAGGTTACATAGCTTGGAGATGATAGGCTGCCGTAAAATTGTGTCATTGCCCGAGTCATTTGGGGACCTGAGAAGCTTAAGTGAAACCATTGAGAAATGTCACGCAATGGTGTCGTTGCTAGAGTCATCCGGGAAACTGCTGCAATTACAGTCCCTGAGCATCACAAACTGCCATGCTTTGGAAGGGCTACCACAATCATTGCGATTGCGATGCTGGACAAACTTAGTTACCCTAAATGTATTTCAGTGTGGTAAAATAAGATTGTCACCAAAGCAGTTCCAAGGGATTCATTCCCCGCAGTCGCAGCTTGTGCTGTCAGTATATGACGATGACGATGATAGGGAGGTTGCACATTCCTTGTTTGGTAGCACGGATCTGCGCAACTTTGTCCAACCCATTCAACTTAAGCAACAGACATACACTGCCGTGCACCTCAATTAAGCGATTTTGAATTAATAGCCAATCATCTCATCAACTCTGCCAGTGGTCTGCCCGATGAAACGCATACGCTGCATCTTGAAGGCTTGTGGAATGTAAAGCAGCTTGCCCTCTGTAATCTTCGTAATCTGGTGACACTGAATCTCTATTATTGTTACAATCTCCCAAAGTTACCCCAGTGTATTGACAGTCTTTCATTTCTAGAAAACCTTTCCTTGAATTGGTGCTTGAATTTAGAGGAGGTGGATCCCATTGGTAACTTACAAAATCTAAGATCGCTAAAAATTTCTACTTGCCTTGCTTTGAAAGCATTGCCGTCTTGCATAGGGAATCTTTCTCGACTAGAAAGCTTATGGGTGGAAGATTGCTGTATGATAGAAGTAATCCATACGCAGGCATTGTTTAGTCTTACTCGGCTTGAGGTATCTGCCTGTGTTAACCTTGGCAGAATTGCTGGGCTTTGGCACCTTTCTAGTCTTCAGGAACTAATAATTCAGGGGTGTTTGAACCTGAGACGAATCATGTGGCCCAGGGCGTTTCAAACACTTGCGTGACTGGAAACTGTCACTTAAGCCTGACGTTTCCGACAAATCATACAACGAGGAGGATACCGAGGTAATAAGTATGCACTTCCATTTCTAAAATTAACTCTGCATCATGTGCAATTTTATTTGTAATTGCTATACTTACATTTAGTACCAAAGGCGTGTACATATACTGTTTATTAATTATTATCCCAATTGTGGTGCCTAGGAGGTGTTGGAGTGGTCATTAAATGCAACGGCCCACGGCAGTGGAACATTAAATCTGAAAATGCACCCTGCGTGGAGTTTTGTAATGGAACAAAAATTAAAAGATTTGATTGGCTGCCAAGATATGTGCTGCTTCTTTCATAAACTTCCACCAACACATATCCACCGTAGACATGTCCTTTCCCTCCCATTTATTCCGTACGCGGTAGTGTAATGACTAATGTCTTATCTTATCAGTTTTACACTGCTGACCTTCCAAGACATGACCTTCCAAGACATGTTCCCCCGCCTCAAACCTACTTTGAATTCTCAACTGATTATAAACACTATTACGAAGGTAAATGTCGTGCGCGGTGCAATTTTTGGCGTTTTGATTGTGGAGAAGAAATCCACTTGGCTGTATTACCCTTTCGCGTAGAAAGGGACATTGAAAGTTGTGATAATGACATCTGTGTTAATATAGAAAAGGGCACTTATGGAGGATGATGATTTTAAGCACATGAACGGTTGTCACGGTCCAAGCTGCGAAGCACCTGTAAAGGATGGATGGATAGTTTATTTGGGTTACGGAAAAGAATACTTGACAAAAGAGATCCGCAACCTCTTTTATTCTGAATTCAGGAAACAACGCTTGACTTCTTGCGCATGGACTCAACTGCCTTCTCAGCTACACATTTATGCATTTTCAGCACTGACATTGCAGATTGTCAAATAACCAAGATCTCTCGTCATGGCAACACTTGTATTATGGTAAACATATACCCATTTGTTTTATTCTTTTAACAGCTATCTGACTGAACCTTTTAACCAGTATACTTGCATTAAGGTTGGCTTGGGGATGTTTTAAATAGGAAGAAGAGTCCGGTTTGATATGGAGTAAAAGACGGTGTTTTTTCATGGATGATCATGCGTTACTACTGCATCACCCAAAAGGCAGTGAACATAGCTTTCTGGTGTATCCTGGGATTGACCGTGACCTAGAAAGAGTCGTGGCTAATCTGTATGAAATGTCAATCTCCATATTAGTGAAAGGTGAAGTGGTTTCTTCAAGAAAATTGCAACAAATTATTCCAATAACTGAAGAAGAAATTCCGCCTCGCCTAAACACTCTGCTTCAAGGACAAGACTTTCATTCTTCATCACAAACCATGCTTAGGGTGAAACTCTTGGTGCTAGAGAATGTGAAGGAAAAATTTTTGTACTACAACACCGTGCGTGAAAGTTGAAATGATGCAAGCCACAGGTTTGACAACCCTCTTCCCTGGCTGAAAATCAGTTTTCTATGGCTTCCTGTCATTGCTACATTCTTATTTCAAATGATATAAAGTTTCAGGAATGTTTGCACACAAATATGGTTACAATCACCATTGGTTTCTTTCCCCTTTGATTATTTTTTTCTGCACATTATTTCATAACCTCCCATTTTTTAATCATGGTATTTTTCTCTCAATTAATCTCATTATTTAACTAATAATCATGGTTCATCTTATGTATGCTATTTGATGAACAAATCAAGAGTCTTACCACTAGAATTGACTACACATCTTGAAGTGTAACTATATTACAATTATTATAAGGTTTTAATACCCCTTAATTTGATAAGTCCAAGTTATGGGATCCATTATGGTGGACAATATTGAGTTATAAAGTTTTAATTTGACTATATGTCTTGGGGGTAAATATACTTAAAAGGGACAAGGATTAGTAAAAGTAAAATAGATTAGATAGATTGCACTTTTAATGGA
>MNCI01029929.1:58724-72533 GCA_015680685.1 Gnetum montanum | reverse complement strand
CTTCCCCCTTCCCCTTAACCCTATGACTTGTTCAAATTACTGTAACTGATACACTGTTAATATCAATAGAACTTCTTTTCGGGGTCCGACATCCCCCCAAAAATGCAGATCTTTGAAGATCATTCCAGATGGCTTTGGACAGTTACAAGGATTGAAACATCTCCGACTTAAAGGATGCCACGCATTGGAACGCTTGCCAGACTTTTGGAGGTATGAAAAGGTTACATAGCTTGGAGATGATAGGCTGCCGTAAAATTGTGTCATTGCCCGAGTCATTTGGGGACCTGAGAAGCTTAAGTGAAACCATTGAGAAATGTCACGCAATGGTGTCGTTGCTAGAGTCATCCGGGAAACTGCTGCAATTACAGTCCCTGAGCATCACAAACTGCCATGCTTTGGAAGGGCTACCACAATCATTGCGATTGCGATGCTGGACAAACTTAGTTACCCTAAATGTATTTCAGTGTGGTAAAATAAGATTGTCACCAAAGCAGTTCCAAGGGATTCATTCCCCGCAGTCGCAGCTTGTGCTGTCAGTATATGACGATGACGATGATAGGGAGGTTGCACATTCCTTGTTTGGTAGCACGGATCTGCGCAACTTTGTCCAACCCATTCAACTTAAGCAACAGACATACACTGCCGTGCACCTCAATTAAGCGATTTTGAATTAATAGCCAATCATCTCATCAACTCTGCCAGTGGTCTGCCCGATGAAACGCATACGCTGCATCTTGAAGGCTTGTGGAATGTAAAGCAGCTTGCCCTCTGTAATCTTCGTAATCTGGTGACACTGAATCTCTATTATTGTTACAATCTCCCAAAGTTACCCCAGTGTATTGACAGTCTTTCATTTCTAGAAAACCTTTCCTTGAATTGGTGCTTGAATTTAGAGGAGGTGGATCCCATTGGTAGATCGCTAAAAATTTCTACTTGCCTTGCTTTGAAAGCATTGCCGTCTTGCATAGGGAATCTTTCTCGACTAGAAAGCTTATGGGTGGAAGATTACTGTATGATGGAAGTAATCCATACGCAGGCATTGTTTAGTCTTACTCGGCTTGAGGTATCTGCCTGTGTTAACCTTAGCAGAATTGCTGGGCTTTGGCACCTTTCTAGTCTTCAGGAACTAATAATTCAGGGGTGTTTGAACTTGAGACGAATCATGTGGCCCAGGGCGTTTCAAACACTTGCGTGACTGGAAGCTGTCACTTAAGCCTGACGTTTCCGACCAAATCATACAACGAGGAGGATACCGAGGTAATAAGTATGCACTTCCATTTCTAAAATTAACTCTGCATCATATGCAATTTTATTTGTAATTGCTATACTTGCATTTAGTACCAAAGGCGTGTACATATACTGTTTATTAATTATTATCCCAATTGTGGTGCCTAGGAGGTGTTGGAGTGGTCATTAAATGCAACGGCCCACCGCAGTGGAACATTAAATCTGAAAATGCACCCTGCGTGGAGTTTAGTAATGGAACAAAAATTAAAAGATTTGATTGGCTCCCAAGATATGTGCTGCTTCTTTCATAAACTTCCACCAACACATATCCACCGTAGACATGTCCTTTCCCTCCCATTTATTCCGTACGCGGTAGTGTAATGACTAATGTCTTATCTTATCAGTTTTACACTGCTGAGCTTCCAAGACATGACCTTCCAAGACATGTTCCCCCGCCTCAAACCTACTTTGAATTCTCAACTGATTATAAACACTATTACGAAGGTAAATGTCGTGCGCGGTGCAATTTTTGGCGTTTTGATTGTGGAGAAGAAATCCACTTGGCTGTATTACCCTTTCGCGTAGAAAGGGACATTGAAAGTTGTGATAATGACATCTGTGTTAATATAGAAAAGGGCACTTATGGAGGATGATGATTTTAAGCACATGAACGGTTGTCACGGTCCAAGCTGCGAAGCACCTGTAAAGGATGGATGGATAGTTTATTTGGGTTACGGAAAAGAATACTTGGCAAAAGAGATCCGCAACCTCTTTTATTCTGAATTCAGGAAACAACGCTTGATTTTTTGCGCATGGACTCAACTGCCTTCTCAGCTACACATTTATGCATTTTCAGCACTGACATTGCAGGTTGTCAAATAACCAAGATCTCTCGTCATGGCAACACTTGTATTATGGTAAACATATACCCATTTGTTTTATTCTTTTAACAGCTATTTGACTGAACCTTTTAACCAGTATACTTGCATTAAGGTTGGCTTGGGGATGTTTTAAATAGGAAGAAGAGTCCGGTTTGATATGGAGTAAAAGACTGTGTCTTTTCATGGATGATCATGCGTTACTACTGCATCACCCAAAAGGCAGTGTACGTAGCTTTCTGGTGTATCCTGGGATTGACCGTGACCTAGAAAGAGTCGTGGCTAATCTGTATGAAATGTCAATCTCCATATTAGTGAAAGGTGAAGTGGTTTCTTCCAGAAAATTGCAACAAATTATTCCAATAACTGAAGAAGAAATTCCACCTCGCCTAAACACTCTGCTTCAAGGACAAGACTTTCATTCTTCATCACAAACCACGCTTAGGGTGAAACTCTTGGTGCTAGAGAATGTGAAGGAAAAATTTTTGTACTACAACACCGTGCGTGAAAGTTGAAATGATGCAAGCCACAGGTTTGACAACCCTCTTCCCTGGCTGAAAATCAGTTTTCTATGGCTTCCTGTCATTGCTACATTCTTATTTCAAATGATATAAAGTTTCAGGAATGTTTGCACACAAATATGGTTACAATCACCATTGGTTTCTTTCCCCTTTGATTATTTTTTTCTGCACATTATTTCATAACCTCCCATTTTTTAATCATGGTATTTTTCTCTCAATTAATCTCATTATTTAACTAATAATCATGGTTCATCTTATGTATGCTATTTGATGAACAAATCAAGAGTCTTACCACTAGAATTGACTACACATCTTGAAGTGTAACTATATTACAATTATTATAAGGTTTTAATACCCCTTAATTTGATAAGTCCAAGTTATGGGATCCATTATGGTGGACAATATTGAGTTATAAAGTTTTAATTTGACTATATGTTTTGGGGGGTAAGTATACTTAAAAGGGACAAGGATTGGTAAAAGTAAAATAGATTAGATAGATTGCACTTTTAATGGAAAAGCAAGCAATATGGAAAGAAAGATTAGAATCCAAAATCAAGAAGTTTTCAATATAAGTAATTTAGATACTTAGGGTCTCTAGTTCAAGTGGATGGCAAAATTAATAATGATGTGAAAAACACAATTAAAGTAGGATGTTTTTGAAACCTTTAATTTATTTTATTGCTCTTTGCTCATCACCATGTGTGGACGCAAGGTTATACATACAAAATTAGAATACATTGTTAAAATTTGAGAAGCATAGCACCTGAGACTTAATGAGGATGAAATTGTAACTTAAATGTATTAGATAATGGTTAGATTCAAAGTTTAGGGAATAAAAAGCTGAACAAAATGATGCTTTGTATTTGTTAGTAGTTGAAGTGAATACTTGACTATGTAGTTTTTGAAGATGATACGTTTCCTTAGTTAACCATTTAACATAAATTGTTAAAACAAAATAGGATGGAAACAATGATAGCATGCCTTAAAAAGAAACATATTTAGTGTGATCTAAAAGAAGAGCTAGATGTTTCAAACACAGAATTGAGAAATTGTTTGCTTGAAGCATTTAACCATGAAAGAGACCCTAGCATCACATATAAAAATAGAAACTTCATGGCAAAAAAATGGTGTTTGTTTTTAATCCACAACAAATAAGCCACAAATATTTTCAAGGAAGAAACATTCTTGCCTCACCACCAAAAAGAAAAACTTGGGAAACATCTTCTAGAGCAAGTTACAATAATGGGTTTGAGGCTATGCTTTAGGTCAATCTAGGATGCCCTTCAAATAAACATGTAATTGGTCTTGGTAGATCCAAGGAAGTTATACAAAAATCTGAATACCTATTCAAGCAATAGAGATCAATAAAAATAGGCATATTTGTTCTCCCTCAAAAGGTGGAATCCTTACTCACTACCATAAGCCAACCTATAGGCTTCAATCTTGAAAAAAATACCAATGCCAAATAGAGCTTATTTATTTTTCTTAAAGATAGCATTGTCCCTAAATTTTCTACATATAGAGATAAAAAAAGCAATTTGATTTCCCTTTCCAAAAGGAAACAAGTTCAAAAAAGTTGGATGTACATAATGTTTACAACATAATTCAAACTTTTTCTCTTCAATGAATGAAGTTCATGATAACACTAGTATTACCTAAACTTCCTTTACCTATTGACACTCATTGATGCTTCTTTAACTACAAATGATGTTTGCGATCACCATTGAACAAGAAAGGAAACTCTCTGATTGAAGTTCAAGCCTTGAGGAAGCACCATTTGGGGGCAANAGTTTTAGCCAAAGTGGCTAAACATCACATAATTTTTAATCATTGCAAATAACTATTTGTTGCCCTATCAACCTAACTACTACAATGTTAAGTGACATCAAATAAACTTTCTTCCCCTCAAAATATTCTCTTTATCATAAATTTTTTGTCCAATAGATCCTTTGGGTATTTTTCCAATTTTGTTCCGATTTCTTGGTTCTACTATCAAAAGGTTGTATGTGAAGGGCCTAAAAAATGTTGAAATTAACAAGCAAAGTGAATTTGAACAACATTAAATATGGTCTAATGATGATTGTTAAATTTTGGTGAATAGATTATTGATGCATATGGAAAATCCAAGAAACATCAAATTAAATGATGCCACTCTTAAAGGGAATTGACACTTTTAACTGATGCATGTTAATTTGGAAAAAAACATACTATATGAATCTTTCGTTGAAACCTTGAAATAATTATAATATAGGCACACCCTAAGATCTATCCAATTAGAACTTTAAGAGGGTAGAGGGGGTGTCAAACCCCAAAAAAAATGAATTATAATATTAAAAAAATTTAGAGTACATTCGATCATCGAAGAGAGAGTCTACATAAAAAGCCCAATAGTTTTGAGGATGTCTTTTCATGTTTTCATCCTTATAATCAATCCTTAGAAACCCCTCCTTTGGGGTAGGAAAAGGATCAGGCCTTTTCCTTATTCAAAAGTGCCCTCACAAGTTTTCACTTCTCACTAAAAGGTTTTTTGTAAAGAGAAGGAGCAAACCCTCTCTAAAGAAAAAAGAATATATCAATTAGAGATAAAGAAAAAATAGCAACAAAAGCTAAAGAATTTCCATCCTTGAGCCTCCAATTGTTCATGAGGAGCATTTTTGCTTGAAGTTGTAGCTAAATCAAACTTTATAACTTAGCATTGCCCACCAGAATTGAAACCATGACTTGGAACTTTTAAATCAAAAGTTTTACCACCAAGCTAATACCTCATTGCTAATCAAGGATGATTATAATTGAATACAAGTGCCTATACAAGTTCCCTTATAGAAAGTGTATGAAATTATCTTTATTTCAACAACTAGTGATTATTTCCTTAAAAAATTAGTTGTAAGAGATTAATGGCTAGCAAGTAGGTGTGAAGACAATATATAAATGTAATGTTAAATCACATGTGTGGCTACATTTTAAAGTCACTTTATTATTATACTGTGTTAATGGTCAGGTTGAATTTTGTTTTAAACTAGCCTATATATAGTTTAGCTCTATTAAAGTCCTCTAATACAAATCTGCATTCCCAAATTTGATGATATAGTAGTTGTAGAATTTCTGGGTGCAGTCAAACGTGCTTTGATAGCTTAAATCTTACATGCAGATTAACCTATTGTAGGCTAGAGGATAGGTCTTATTTCCAAGAAAAGTGTAATAAAGCTTTGTTGGATTTGTTGTGGAGTAGATCTCATCAACCTATGTAATCTTGTGCAGGCTCTTTTAGCATGTTTGCTACCTTCATTACTTCATCTCAAATATCTTGTGTAACACAATAGACACAGCAAAGCTTTCCAACAATGGTAATATGAGATCTCTCTTAATTAAATCAGTGCAGGAATTTAAACTTCACAAAACCATCGTCAGTAATCTCAAAATTCATTTTAACCTGCTAAGAATGAACCTTATCGTTTTTTAAAATAACTCAAAAGGATTTTATTAGTTATCAAATTTAGATATGAAATAGAACCAACAATTTACTTCATGCGATCTTGGAGATCAACCAAAAACCTAATAATACCTGTTGCAAGGACAGTAAATCAAACCAAAGCATACATGCTGGAAAACAAGATGATGAAATATCCATAGCTAAAGTCCAAACATAATCTGGTCTTATCACAGAAAAACAAGTTGTTGGTCGCTATTTTTTATCTGTTTATGGATGCTTCCTGTTTCAGTAAAATTTAAATTTATTTCAGGGGAAGAATACTTTTAACTTTCACGTGCCTGCAGGTATCCAAATAATTCTTTAAGAAAAAGTTTGGAAGAGCTAAAACCAATACAAGAATGGAGAAAGCCTACTAGCACTAACGATTACAGTTGATGATATATAGGATGTAAGCATAGGATGTAAGCATAGGATGTATTGTGAAATGGTAGTTATGTTGCCGCTCTATACTTGAAATCTGTAATATATATTGAAATAAAAAAAAATTAAATCAAGAGCAAATGGTGACATTTACATGGCTTCTTGAATGAATTTTTGTTTAAATCTAGGTAAAGAGGTCTAGTACCTAATGTCTTTTAACAAGAAAGTGCATGCTTACTCTAGGTCCATTGTTCCATTATGATAAGTTTCTACAAATACTTTTAAAATCACTTTTCATATTTTTACAATGAGCCATTTTTCACTTGGATAAAGCATGCAAAATGTTAATATGTTATGCATTGACTTAATTTATCATGCTTACATGTTGTCATCTTATAAATAGTCAATAATTTAAGGTTTTAGTCCCTCTACTTACACATGTCACTTGTGATTGTTCATGTTGCTCATTTTTGAGTTTCATCATTTAGAACAATGGGAGTATGTAAACATAGTGTTTTTTTTAGAGTCGATCTATCCAAGATCAAATAAGATATGGTCAACTAGACAACATCCAAGATAGGTGAAACCTTTTTGGACCAACTAGTCTTTTAAGATGCTCAATTCTAGGGCAACTACGAATAATCTAGTTTCTTGACATTCTGTGGATATCATGGTTTTTGATATTCATTATGAATTTTATCTCATGGAACTTGAGATGATATTTTATGTAGCATGTGGTCCCATCCTATAGCTTGTTCTAGCTGCACTAAGGTGGTAGGCTTTATTAGAAGGTTTTGACCCTTCATGCATGTTTGTATGTAGATTCAGGTGGTAGAAGCTAGGAGCTTGATGGTGATGATGGAGTTTCTTTCCTTTGTTCTCACATTTAGTTTTCTTTGAGATTTCATGTATTGATGGTTATGATGTAATGAGATTGATGAACTCTATTATCAACTCTTTGAGATTATGGTTATGTTATGATTTATGAGTTATATTATGAGCACTCTAATGTGGATATTCTATTTTACCATGCACTTTGGTTTATGTTTTATAATGCTTATGGATGATTATTTATTAAGTTTATGAGCATTATGACTTCACATGCGCTAACCATAAGGTTTGTGTAATTTAATTATGAATAATTTTATGAGTTAAATTGTGGGGTGTGACAAGTTGGTATCATAGCATGGTTTTAGATCAATGATTAGAGTTAGGTTTTGCAAATCCCTCTAAAGAGAAGGGAAAGTAATATGGTAAGTTCCAACAACATGCAACAATAATTGCTCCAAAGCATGGTGAACTTGTTGAGCAATAGAAGCAGTCAAGGTGGAACCTCAAGTGACATTATTTATTGTTTATTTTTGTTCAAGATAATAATTAGACCTTTCACTTAAATTAAAGTTTAAAATTTTTTAAAAAGTATGAATTTTGAGAAAAATGAAATATAAGTTTTCTTTGATGAAATATACTAATTTAAATCTAATTTCCAACCTGATATATCATAAGTTTTTGATGAATGATTTTCAATTCACTATCCTAAATTAGTTTTTTCAATCAATGTGCTCCTATAAGGGATCAACATTAAGAGACTCCATGCTCATCTTGCTAAGGTAGGATCCTATAAAGGTCAATGAATGAGTGAAAACCTAACCTCTTTTAAGTGGTTGTACCTAGGATTGAACCCAAGTCTTTAAACTTGAGAAACAAACATCTTACAATTAGTGTGCTCATATACATTTATGAATTGTATGCAGTTATAATTTGGTAATTTATTCATTTATTTCTTGATAAAAAGGTAGTGAAGAGGTATATGCTTAAGTAAGAGCCTTCATATAGAGATATTCTTAAATGGTGTTTGCAAATAGGATTTTTCTAAAGCTAATGTTTTTGTTAGGACTATGTGATTATTTAATGGATTCACAAGTCCCAAGTTTAATAAATACATCCAGTTTTAGTAAATACATTAAAATTTTTTGTTGGATATTTGTTTATAAAATGTGACATGATTAATAGTTACTTTAATAACAACTAGTGTGTCTACATTTATGGATATTATGCAATTATAGTTAAAGCATTGCATTATGCATGCATAGAAAATTCAAAACTGCTTTTAATGAGATTTTTATTGAATTGTTTATCTTTAACACAGTATCTCAACTTAATTATCAAATTTTATATATTGTTAATATATCATGAATTGTCTATTCTATAGGTAATCAATGAGAAGCATACTATGAAAAAAAGAAGATATGCCACATGGTTTTGGTGAAAAATATTAATAATGAGCAAAGAAAATTCAAAGTACACCACAAGCTTAACATTGAGTAGTCATCATAAAAAAAATATGGAAAGGAAAAAAAATTTTGATGGTAGGACTATCTACCCAATTTTCCACAATTAAAACTTTGAAAAAATAAGTGAAAAAAAAAAACAATTGTTAGTAAGGAGGAAAATCCTAGTCTTAACAAAATTTACAACATTTTTCAACATCCATGCTTGAAATTGAAAAATCAAGGATGACAATTACAACCTCACAATGTAATGTATTTATAATTTGTCAGAAATAGATTTTAAAGATTACAATTAAAGGCATAGCTATTAGAAAACTCCATTTTGTTGGGACAAGGCTAGAATGATGAAGAAGAAGAATTAGAGGCATAACTATGGGAGTTAAGTAGAATAATAGACTCGGCTTTATCGCTCTTCCAAAAAAGTGGTAATCTTCAGCAACTAGAACAAACTACATCATAGCCATCATTGGGTAAATACACCCAAAAAAATCTAAAGGATGGAATTTCCTAAGAGCTATGTTGACAATCCATATGTAGTAATATGCATCACTAGCTCATTGTAGGGTAGAAATGGCTAGCAATGTAACAAACCTATAAGAGTTAAGTGCACTACATGGTGGGCTTTGATTATCTAAAAGGTTTATTTAAAAATCCATACTTTTAAAGTGAAAAAAACAAAGTTTGATATATAGCATGTGAGTAATGAAGGAGGAAAATATTATTAAGGTTTTGTTTTTTCAAAATTGAGAAACTAGTGTAATAGAGAGAATTGACGAATGAACTAAGGGTCATAATTAAGATTATTTGACGAAGGATTGAGCCTTAATCTCCTAACCTTTGTTCATTATTGTTATTTTTTTATACATTAATTCAATCTCAAAGAACGCCAACACATTATGTTGAAAACAAGTGAAATAGATGGATCTACTAATTCCTTTCGTAGCAATCGGTGAATGTACGATAATGTTATGATCAACCAAAAACATCAATGATTGAATATTCCAAAACATTTTCTGGAGACACTTGCATGTTGATTGTTCCTTGAACATAACTTAAAATGGTTCTATATGATTTGGCTATTGTGTCCTTGTATCTTAAAATCTAGACTATCCTTATTACTAAGGAGTGGTTATGCCATATTCATTTATTTATCAAAAATATAAATTGGAATTTAGGCTATATCTTTGAACCAATATTATTCATCTTGAGAAACATGAGTACCATGTGAAATGACCAAAATAGACTAACAATGGTTCCTCCTTCAAATACCTTAAGCATCTCCTTGTGTTATCTCTACAACACTTTAAATTTTTTTTAAAAGATCTTTAAGACTTTAAACACACACACATAAGAGTCTTCGTATTTTTTTGAATAAGACAATAATCTTCACATCCTATATGCTTACAAACTAGAAGTAAGGTCCTGCACATTCTATACTAGTGACAGAATTCATAAATCAAATTGGATGTATCTTGGTGGTTAACATAACATGTCACCGGTTCTTTCCCAATATGCTATGTTGAGATAAATACAAACTTAAACTCATCCAAAAGATTGTTGGGGTGTCCAACTTAAAAATAATTGTAAATTCAAAACCAAATCACCAAAAAAATTCTAAATTGATACATGTTGTAATGATTTTCAAAAGAAAATCAACAAAAGGAATTATTTGCTTTCCGTCAAAGTTAAGGTTTGGGAAAAAAATTATCATTTGATTTCGTCAATCAGAAAAATGAAGAATCAGAAAGTAAAACTATCACCAAACATCCCTTTTTTATTGAAGCAAAAGAAAAGGTCTTTCGGCACTTTATTATTTTAGAATAACAACAAACCTTTATTCAATTTTTTGTTGAAGTGGAAACAGATTTCATTTTCCTAAAGCCAAGAAACCAGCAACAAGACTATCTTCCTCTTTTTATACAATTGCACAGATGCAACTCTATTTGGTTCTATATTTGTTTGCTATGAAGACAAACCTTTTTTAGTTATTCCATTTCCAGTAAAATGTCAAAAGAAGAAAAGCTGAGCTGAAGGAATGAAAGTATTGAAATCAATTGTTAGAGTAACAATTTCCAAGATTGCAACAAGTGTTAAGTTAAGTGGTGACTGATCCAACATGGGTCAAAACTAGTTAACAGCAGTGAGCAATAGTTAGCAGTAGTTAGCAGTGAGCAATAGTTAGCAGCAGTTAGAGCAATAGTTAATCAATAGTTACTGGTCCAGTTTCCGTTCTCTTTCCTAATGGCCCAAAAACGTTGTTGTTTCTATAATTGTATCTAGCAATTATTATTTAATAATAATTCTCATGTATTTTCGGTGGTGTGCTTGCTTAAACGTCACACAAAGCTGTGTGTGTTTCCTGTGTTTTCTATTTTCTTCAGTTCTTTATTTGTTCCTGAATTTAACAACTAGTATCGAAACCACAGAGCAGTGGGAGCAATGGCATCCGAGGACAGGAAAGTTTGGATCGACAAATTCAATGGAACAGACTTTGGGTTCTGGAAGATGTAGATTGAAGATTATTTGTATCAAAAGAAGTTGCACGAACCACTGCTAGGGAAGAAGCCAGATCAAATGGATCAAGGAGATTGGAATCTCTTAGATCGCCAGACACTTGGTGTGATTAGATTGACATTGGCAAGAAACATCACATTCAACATTATTAATGAGACAACCACTACAGGTTTAATGAAAACGTTGTCAAGTATGTATGAAAAGCCATCTGCTGTAAACAAGGTATATTTGATGCGTCGGTTGTTCAATCTGAAGATGGGTGAAGGTGCATCAGTTACAAATCACATCAATGAATTCAATACGATAATTAGTCAATTGAATTCAGTGGCGATCACCTTTGAGGACGAAATCCAGGCGTTGATTTTGCTGTCATCTTTGCCAGAGAGTTGGTCTGCAACAGTGACTGCTGTGAGTAGCTCATCAGGTACTTTAAAATTAAAGTTGAATGATATTCGAGACTTGATTCTTAGCGAGGACATTCGCAGAAGGGAGTCAAGCGAATCCTCAGGGTCCGCTTTGAATACAGAATGCAGAGGTAGGACCTCACAACGTGGTCAAAACCATGGTAATGGTATATCGAAGTCTAGAGGCAGAGGAAAATTTAAAAATCACTGGAAAGTTGTTTGCTGGAATTGTGACAAGAAGGGTCACTTTAGAAATCAGTGTAGGGCACCAAAGAAGAAGAAAAATCACGCTCAAGATGATGAATCAGCGAATGCAGTATAGGAGAGGAGATTATTGCTGATGCTTTGATTTGCTGTGTGGACAATCCCATTGAATCTTGGATTTTGGATTCAGGTGTTTCATTCCACTCCACTCCATGTAAGGAATTGTTACACAATTATGTTGCAGGGAAGTTTGGAAAGGTTTATCTTGCAGATGATGAACCTTTGGATATTGTGGGGAAGGGTGAAGTTCAAATAAAAACCACCCAAGGGATGCAATGGAAATTGCAAGATGTAAGATATGTTCCTAGACTTAAGAAAAATTTAATCTCCATGAGTTAGATGGATTTGTATGGGTATACAACAACATTTGGCGATAGATCATGGAAGATTACTAAGGGAAACTTGGTTGTTGCATGAGGTAGTAAGGTGGGAACATTGTACATGACTACAGCAAAGAAAGATGTAGTTGCAGTTGCTAACTATGATGGTGATTCAGTCCTATGGCACTGAAGACTTGGGCACATAAGCGAAAAAGGTATGAAGTTGTTGGCTTCAAAGGGAAAGTTACCAAAGTTTAAGTGTGATGATGTTGGCTTGTGTGAAGATTATGTTTATGGGAAGCAAAAACGAGTTACTTTCTCAAAGATAGGGAGGATACCACAGACTGAAAAGCTTGAACGGGTGCATTCAGATGTATGGGGGCCAACTTTAGTGAAGTCTCTTGGAGGCTCAAGCTATTATGTCACCTTCATTGACGATTTCACTAGGAAAGTATAGGTTTATTTTTTAAAAAATAAATCTGATGTGTTTGCTACTTTTAAAAGGTGAAAAGTTGAAGTAGAAAATTAGATTGGTTTAAAAATAAAATGTCTGAAGTCAAATAATGGAGGGGAATATGATAGCCAAGAATTCAAGCATTTCTGTTCAGAAAATGGGATCAAGATGATCAAGATAGTTCCAAGAATTCCAGAGCAAAACGGTGTTGCTGAACGGATGAACAAAACCTTGAATGAAAGAGCTAGGAACATGAGAATACACTCTGGGCTACCAAAGTTCTTTTAGGTAGATGCAGTTAACACAACAGCCTACCTCATTAATCACACACCTTAAGTTCCATTGGAGTTTAGAATACTAGAGGAGGTATGGACTGGGAAGGAGGTAAATCTTTCACATTTGAAAATTTTTGGGTGTGTCTCGTATGTGCATATTGATTCAAATGATAGAGATAAGTTGGATCCTAAAGCCAAGAAATGTTATTTTATTGGCTATGGTTCCGATAATTTTGGTTATCATTTCTGGGATGATCAAAATAGGAAAATTATCAGACACAGGGATGCCATTTTTAATGAATACATGGTGTACAAGGATAGGTTCAATTTAGAATCCAACATTGTAGGGAAGCAAGAAAAGGAATGTGAGAAGGCTATAAGAGATGAGATGAAAGACTTGGGGCCAGCTAAGTAGATACTTGGGATGAGAATATCTAGAGATAGATCAGAGGGATTGCTGAAGCTATCTCAAGAAAAGTACATAAGAAAGTTGCTGAAAAGGTTTAGTCTTCAAGATGCCAAGATCAGAAATACTCCTATGGGAAGCCATGTTCATCTCTCCAAGCATCAGACACCAAAGACAGATGAAGAGAGAAAACACATGGCCAAAGTACCTTATGCTTCAACAATTGGAAGCTTGATGTATGCTATGGTATGTACTAGGCCAGACATAGCTCACGCAGTGGGAGTTGTTAGCAGGTTTATGTCTGATCCAGGAAGGGAGCATTGGGAAGTTGTAAAGTGGCTCCTAAGATATCTGAAAGGAACTTCAAGTATGACACTTTGTTTTAAAAG
This sequence comes from Gnetum montanum, assembly GCA_015680685.1. NCBI lineage: Eukaryota > Viridiplantae > Streptophyta > Gnetopsida > Gnetales > Gnetaceae > Gnetum > Gnetum montanum. The sequence continues at coordinate 58,740 of MNCI01029929.1, read as the reverse complement.
GAGCAGCATTACTCTA
>MNCI01029929.1:34250-58459 GCA_015680685.1 Gnetum montanum | reverse complement strand
GTTCAAACAACCCTGCAGACATGTTAACCAAGGTAGTTACCTTTGCTAAGCTGAAACTTTGCACAACCTTAACAGGCCTCCATGGTTAGCAATGAGGAGGCATTGTTTTTTTTGTTTGATCAGTCTCCTAGTGGGAGAGTGTTTTTTGTTTGCCTGTGTTGTTTTGACTATATGTCCTGTTTTGTCAATGTACAATGCACTCCATATCCATCTAATCATGGAATGATTCATAATCTCTATCGTGTATTCTTATGGTGGGAATAGTCTCCATTGTTTTGTGTTTGTATAAAATTCATGTTCCTATTCTGTCTGTAACTCATTCTCCAAAGAATAACTTAAAAAATAAGTGCACTAAAACTTGTTTGAAAATGCTTGCAGATTTAGATCACAACTTGCGAATACTATGAAAAACCTGGATCAATTCTCCCATAGTTTCTAACTAGCGGTACATCTATTTAATTATGAAATACAAATGCCACCCGTTCCCAATGCTACTTTTCAAATAATTAATGTTCACATTTCATGGAATAAAGGACACCATAAATAAATGAAATTAATACAGAATGTTAAATCTCTTTGTTATTAACTAGCTAAAAAGATAAATTTTTAATATTAAAATTTAAACATTGAGAGATTTACTGAAAATTTGCACTAACCCAATTTTAAAAATACTAGTTAATTTCCTTCAACAAATACCTAAAAGTTTCAAATATAGCTCTTATTTAAATATAATTTTTCTCATTAAAAAAGGTAATTCTTTTTTGTTAGACATCATATATAAAAAAGCATACCTTAGTAGCAATAGACTCAAGAATCATTCCAGTAGTCATTTTAGAAAGAAAACCATATGGATTAAATATAATGTATAGATGCATTCTTATAACTATTGAAAATGGCCTGTCAATATCAAGCCATACTTGTAAACAAAGGCCTTTTTGTCCATCTGATTGCTAAACTTGTATCTAATTTGAGGATTTTGACCATGACGAACTTGTATACTAACATATAGAGTTTTTTGAAAAACATAAGCATTAACATCATTAATCAGTTTATCAAAATTTCTAGAACTAAAAGGTAATGATAAGAAAAATAATTTTTTTACACTAGAAGGTAACAATTTGTATAGTCAAATGATAATTTTGAAATTGTATCTCAACTAGCCATTAACATTTTATCTTGGAAAAACCAATTGCAAGTGTTGATAAATCTAGTATGATTTGAAGCATCACGGAAAAAATATCATAATTACTTTTTCACATCATTAAGCATGTATAATTTTTTAAGAATGACCAACCCAATCCAATTTTCAATCAACATAGACATTGCTTAACTGTAGTTTGCATGATTAATTGTAATTTTTTTAATCTCTTAATGCATGTACTCATGCTAATATGTAAAATGTAAAGAAAATACACTACTTAAGCAATATCCTTAGTTTTTTTTGAATAAAGTCAACCAAATCTAAAGGACCATCACCTAGAGGCTCAATACTCGTCCCACCAATGTAAAATCCTAGAAGGGTCAATGGATGAGCAAAAGCCTAACCTCCGTTTGAGTCGTTATACCCAAACTCAAACCTAGGTCCTACAACTACACTCTACATTATGGTCTTAAAACTAAACCATATATTATAAAACCTATATTTTTTATTCAAATGCAATTTACATTGCCATTTTAACAAGCCAATGTTTATATTTTGCCTTAATTGTAACCTTTTCTTAAGTTAAATTGAGCACTAATACAATACCTTCTGCGTTGGATCCTTCATTTTTATGCCTACGATAACCACATAGTCAACAATACCAGCCTTTGCTCCTTTGAGATTATGCAACATACTTGTTGAAGTTACAATATCGATGATAGAACAATAAGGCTATCCATTTCCAATACTTTAAAGAAATTGAAAAATTAACTTGTAAGTGACAATAATTTATGAAATGCCACATGCATAACCTGCCCAACATATGGAGGTCCATTTTTATCAATTAAATGGTTATAATAGACATCTTTCTTAGATCTCCCAAAAATTTTCATAGTGCTATCTTTTCTATTTGTTTCTATCAAATCAATAGTGTGTGTGTTTGCAAGTTCAAGCACATAGGTTTAGATTAAATAATTACTAATATAATAAGGAAATACTGATATTTAAAAATGTAAATAACAAGAAATGAAATCATATCTTAGTCCAATATAATGGTATTATTTTCCTTCCCTTGTGATGCAAATTCTTCCTTGCATTGTGCATGACATCTATCTATCTATGCTTTACAAGATTCAAAAACACAAAAAAGTGTCCAAACAAGTTGTATATATGTATTTTAAACAAACATTAAAAAATGCAAATAGAATAAAAAAAGCTTCAAAAATTGAAGATTAATGTGGTAAACAAGAATAACATGTATTTTAATGCACTTTATGCACATTTAAATGAAACAACATTGCATGGTGAAGAAGAGAATTATGCCACTATATAACAAAATGAATTTAATTAAGGAAAAGCCAAAGCCATGAAGTAAAAAAATATGCCTTGCTAAACATGTTACTTCAAAAATTTGCATCCAAAGGTGTCATTATTATTATTCTCTTTAACTATTAAAAAATTCAATATTTTTCCCTAAAATTTTGCAAACATTATGGACATATTCTTTTGTATAATCTAGATGAAATTTTTTCTAGGCAAATTGAGCTACTCATCTCATCAGCAAGTTCAAATAGTTGTCAATTAGTCAGCCATCAATCCAACAATTAAAAATATCTTATAATGCCCTATTTTTCTTTTCATTTTTTGGTCATGTAAGCAATGCCAATGTATGATCTTTTAGACATAAGAGTTTAATTTCAAAAAAATAATGCCCAAAAGACACCTCAATTTTCTATTCATGCCATTATAGCCATAGTTTTAAGCTTCCTAACTACTAGGATTTTCTTTTCTAAAACATTAACATTAGTCATCCTTAACATCAAAGGAATATTTTCTCAATGTACACATGCCATCCTTGTAAGAGGTCATGCTACTATTCTCTAATAAGTTCTAATTTTTTCGAATGTATCCAAGGGCACTCATATGCTTAGAATTAAATAATGATTGATTTCATTTCTAGCTATGCAACATCATAAAAGTGTTTTGTATGATTTTCACAGCTGAGTTTTAGCAACCATTTGGAAAACTTTTCTTTAAAGAATGTTTCATAACAAGCCAACTCTAGATTTCCTACATCATGGTTTATCATCTAGTAAAATGCTAAGGGAAACTCATCCTTCCTAAGCCACCTCAAATTTTTAGCATAGTTCTAGGTTCTTATGCTATTTGGTTTTGTTCCTTATATTTTTGCAATTTTTCTATGTCACTAATGAATCTTTTCAAGGCACCTTAAAGCACCCACCACCTTTGACATTGAAGGCTAATAATCTTAATCTCCAAAGATTTTAACATGTATATTTTCATTTTAAGTATTGAAAATAGGTCATGTGTTTTACAATATGATCTTAAGTAGCAAGATTAATAAACATAATCAGAAAGAACAAAGCTGATTTCTTAAAAATCAAAAAGAACATAAAAAAGTAATTATGTTTTTCATATTGCTAATAACATAAGTAATACACACTGTGCAATATAAATGTTTACATGGTTAAAATATTCAAAAATTAATGATATGAGAAATATTTTAAGTTATAGAAAAAGCAAGTACTCCTAAATTTAAAAACTAATATCAAATGTCTTCAGTAATGATGAAAAAATAAGTTAAGACATGATAAATCTGGCCATGACAAAAATCATGTTCTACCAAAGATTTGTTCAAGATCACAACATCCTCCATATTATATCTATAATCATAATAAATGATAAAATATTTGTTAAAAGTAAATATTTTATTGGAAAACAAATCATTGCATAAATTATCATTTCAATTATAATAATTTACCTTGTATAAGCAATAATAGCAACAATTTCATTTGTGCTTGAAGGATATTCATTAATATGATATTGCCTGTATCCACATGTATGAGTAATAGGTGTTTGAGGTGTCTAGAATCAAGAAAATATTAACAGTCAGAATTTATGGCTAAATTGCCACATTAATAAATTCACATTAGGCAAACATCAATTAAATTTCAAAAGTGTAAAATACTATCTAAGAATTTTAGAAATATAGCCAAGTAAACATGAGAATTGGGTATCTAATTCTCACTTGTAGATCATAAAGCTTGTGGTCACTGGGGTATTGAATTGACTAGGCTAGAAAACCCATTGTTTGCTTTACCATCTGTAATATGAAATACAAATATTTCTTTAACTCATTCACAACTTTGTCTTGGCCTTGATTAGATTCTTCCCATATGCCCAAGAGGATCTCTAGGTTGTAGTTGCTTTTTTTCATAACTTGTATGATCAAAATAAGAGGGTTAATTCTAAACTATTAAAAGGTATTGATGAGTGGTAGAGTACCCTTTATGCCCAATGATATGAATTACAAATGTTCAAACATAATTCGGTTGAATTTAGTGGATGGGACTAGTTTGACATCTAGATTGTTAAGCATTGATCACCCACTTAGACTAGCGGTAGCTTTGTCACGTATAGTTCAGTCCAAAGTGAGGCATATGATTGTTGATGTTATTGCAACCTTAAGCTAATATTAACAAAAATAGAGAAATTAATTATTCAATCTAATTAATAACAATAATATAAATCCTAAACTAGCCTAAGGGTGATGACTGTCCATTCCTAGCTTGCTATACACGTCCTAAACTTATGTATTCACTAATGGGATTACTAGGAATTATGCTACTAGGACACTAATATACGAAGTTGAAAGTTGGTATAAATTATTGGAATCAAATTCAATCCACAAGTGGTCCACAATGTTGGAGTTCTTCAATGAAAAATACCAAACCTATGCAAGAGTGTCCAACCTAAGAAAATAAATCCAAGGATGGAAGTAAGAAAAACATGAATCCTTGGATGTGGTCTTGGATAGATATTATTTGCTACTACATAGACATTTAGGCCATGGTTTCTTTCAAAAAGAGTATCTTTTCCATATCATAGATGGGCTTCATAATCAAATGAGGGAGACCCTTGGGATTTATGCCCAAGGTCAGTTATCCAAATTGGAAGCCTATTAGATACAAAGGCTAGTTGAGTAGGTGGCAATAGAAAAAGGAGAGCTATGTAAATGAGAGAATGTAGAGGAATATAATTGGGATCCAACTCTTCACAAGAAGGAGGTCCATATCTATGATGAGGAAAAAGAGGTAGCTCTTGATGAGGTGATTTCACAACAAACCATGCCAATACACAATTCTATGACTAAACTTGAGGCAAGGATAGATAAGATGTGGTAATTGATAAATGACAAAGTTACAACCTATGTGAAAACCATATAGGAGAGGGTAATGCAAAAAGGATTAATTGACCAAAATAAGAAGAGGAAAAAGACCAAATAAATAGGCAGGAACATTTATAGACAAAAAGAGAAAGTAGTTGTAGTAGAAGAAGCTATAGACTCAACAACATAAGAGGATGATGGATGTGACATTTGCCAATATGACCATCCAAAGGGCTATTGCCCAATTATGTTACATCTACAATAGTATGGGGATTTTGTTTTAAATCCCAAGTTCATACAAAAACAAATGCCCATAAAATTACCTTATTTAAAAGGTAATTATAGATAATCCTACAACCAACTGTACTATTGTAGTGGGACTTCTTATTAGCCTCAAAACTACTATTAACCATAGTAGCAAAACCCATAGTCATGGGGGAGGCCACAAAAAAACTAGCAATACCCTTATTACCAACTAGACATGTATGGATACTATATTCAACAATGTGTTTCTCCAAATGGTTCTACTTCCTCTACCTCAAATCACTACTACCACTCTTCTGAATATTATCAACCCACAACATCTCCTATGAGATCGTCATTTGGTACCTCTTATCCTCTATCACATCCTCAATATTCTCATACTTCCCTCCAACATATGTTACCACTAATAACACAAGAAGGATTGGCATGACAACCTTAATAGAAGAATGTCACTTGTGCCATGAACATACAAACAAATGATAATGTTGGTAGATCTTAGAAAAAGTCATGAAAATGTCCTTTCTTTAGGATAGTTTTCACATACGTGAACAAAACTCATAGACCTACTAGCTCATCAAGGCTTGTGCAAGGTTGATCTGGTGAAACACCTTCACTCACAAAAATAATGTCTCCTAATCATATGAAAAAGCCAACAACTACCAGTGCTCCAACACAAGATGTAAAAGATGAACCTATCATTGTGGAGAGATAGGAAATTCCATGGATTACTAATAATAATAAAGAGTGCAATTGTGGGCTAGAAGTTCAAAGTATTAATACAACCCCTATACCAACCCATAACAAACTTAAGGATTAAGTATGTGTGCGAAACGCAGTTCACATAGGAGCCACTAAATCAAAAGACACCCCGTGGCTCAAAAATGAGAATGCAAAACTATTCCAAAAATGCATGGAAACATCCAACCCACTTATTAGCTCTTGTTTCACCTATAAGCTTAGTCATGGGGAAAATGCCCCATCCTAAATTAAGAACTAATAAGTGCATTTTCACTTTTTCTGTTTTACACCATCTTTAGTACATTTTTCATTTTCTTGGGTATTTTATAGTTTTTTGATGACTTCTTTGGTGATTTGATCTTTAACAATTCATAACCATTAATCATCCTAGGGGTCCATGAACTCCTTAGCTTGAGGGAATTAAGGGTATGAGTCTACTATGGGGAGGATCCACTTGCATACTCCTTGGTTGGCATGGTTACACTCCTTATCCCTTAGCGATTTTGATTTCAAACCTTACGAATTCCACATCAATTACATCCAGTTTTGTACTCCTTGACTAATAATCTCCAAATTAGATCTTCCTTTTTTTTTGGGTATATTCTAGCCCTGTTTAAGCATTTCATCTTGTTTGCAACTTTTCTAGCTTCCTCTGGACTCCAATTTCTTGAGAAAACTTCTTATTTTTTTTAGTTTTTATGTGGAAAAATTTTATTCTATGGCTATGTCAATGCATCCTTGTTGACACAAGAAAAGAATTCTATAGCAGCAGGGACTTAGTTATTTTTTCACATTTTTCATTCAATGCCAAGGGAGTTTTTAACATTTTTAGAGCCCAGAGCCTTCATACACCCATAACTTTAAAACCACTTATTCAATTTACTTTGTTCTTTGATCCTATAGCTACTAGAGGTGAGCTTTATGTCATGGGGGCCATAAACCATAGGTTTCTAATAGAAAGTTTTTTGAAATTTTTCTAAGTCAAACAAGGTTTAACTAACAAAGTAATATTAAAAATCACTAATTCATGTAAGTTAAACCTTTCCAACAAAATTTGGTAGCTATCAAAATAAAATAATATTAAATTAATCAATCCACCATAATCACAACTCTGTTGAAGTATAACTAATCAAAAGAGACAAGGTATCTAAGTGTTAAGTTACACATAAAATCCTAATCTTGGGCAATGTTGTGATTGTAGATGGCACCCAGACTAAGAGATAAATAGCCATAGGAAGGAGGACCATCCAAATTGAGGGATAAGCAAGCTAGAGGAGGAAGGGGTTGGTAGTAGTAGTAGCCTTAAGAGAAAGCAACAAAAATACATGCAGTAAGACCTCTTGAGGAGGAGCCTAAGGTGGAGTTTGTCAGAAAGATTCCCATAGTTGTGATTGGGCAATCACATGGAGATGAGGTGCTTGGGCCTAGACCAAACCTAGAAGTCACTTTGACTAAAGGCTACCTAAAGCATATTCATTTCAAGGACATTCAAGGTGTGATTATTTAAGAATTAAACTTTGGTTCTTTCTTGGGCTTAGCATCAAAAGAGGTCAAAATATAATTGTAGACCTCTCCCATGTGGCCTATCCTCACTTCTAGTGGGGAGTGATACATGGAAGAAATGTACCTCTTCTAGAGCAATAGGTAGGCAGATGCCATAGTGAAAATAAAGGACATTAGTGTATCCTACTTTGTGGAGGTCATTGAAGAGGTCTTTGGGTTGTTAGATACTAGGGTAGCCTTGGAAAAAATCTCAATGCATGTGGACTCAGAAGTGAAGAAGGAATGGGTCTAGTGGTGCTATGGAGTGGACTATAAGAAGTACAGTGCACTCATTAAGGCAAAGAGGGCCTATTACAAAATTACAGCCTATTACCTCAATCCAATGGTGAGGCCAAGAAAAATTGCTACCTTCTCTGCCTGTGTGTGCCCCACTCTAAGTGGTAAATTCCTTGTCAACCTTCCATAGCTCATCTTCCTAGAGATCAAGAAGAGTTTTAAAGAGAATGAGTATGGGAGGAAGATGCTTTCCTTTTCAAGCCTTATCAAAAAATTGTACAAAATGGGAGGCATAGCCCACTACACTAATGGCAACCTTCATCATGCTTCTACTACCTCTTAGTAGGAGATGATGAAGGATAAGGCACCCACTAAGATGTAAGAAGAGGAGTAGCCACCATCACCACTAGCCAGTTAGGAAATAGCACCAGAGGCTCATGCTACCATTGAGTGCTTGCACAAGCTCCATGAGAAACTCCTACAACAATAGCAAGTAGGACCAAGTGGTGGTGACCCATTAGTCTATTGTTGAGCTATGAGCCATTTGAATGAGGTAACTTGAACAGTTAGTTAGTTAGAGGAGACTACATCATTGTTCACTACCTAAAGGATGCAGGCACCTACAAGATCAAATCCTAATGCCCATGAAGTAATAATATCCCTTTGAGGACAATAGTAATTTCCAAATATTTTTGGAAATGCTGCCACTTTCTCAATGCCCCCCTTAAGGAGGGTGAGGGGGAAACTGTCTTATTGATGTAGTCCTAAGGGCAGGAGACAATAGCATAGGTGATGGATGACCATGTGGTAGAAGGATCGAATGCTTCTATGGCCATCATGCCTAATATTTTTGCATTCAAGGATGTGTAGACATCTACAAGAGTAGCCAATGGGAGGCTTAGCATAGCCCAACATGAGGAGGTGTTGGATTGATTAGTAGGAATCAAGCAATCACTTCCAGAGATCTTTGATCATCTAGATAACATCATTGCTACCTAGTTGGTGCTATTAGAAGCGAGGAGCAAGATCATCATTGCCAATGCCCCACTCGAGATAGCTACATTCAAAAATTAATGATTAGTTGCTAAGGTTGTAGAATTGAGAGCTTAACTAGATGATCCCACTATTCTTAGCCAAGCAGTAACAAGTAATGAATCTTTCTTATAGCTTCAACATAGACTTCAAGAGGCTAAGAATGTAAAGGAGATGATGGTCTTCTACTAGTCTTTAGCAGAGGCCACAACCTACAATATCAAAAAGGACTCGTCAAACATCTAATGCAAGGAGAATCTAGTTCTAACCCAAGATAATCATTGCCTATAAAATGTTAAGACATAAAAGAACAATTGATGGAATTTTTATGACAACAGTAAGAGTAGCTTGCCAAGGTGAATATGGATTTAAGGAGGTTGGCTATTAAAAATCAACCATTGAGATAGTTTCCTAAAATAATGAGGCTATAAAGTTTGAACTAGGTTGGGCTTCTAAAGGAATTTAACGAGAAAGAAATCCAATTGGCCAAGCTGAAGATGAATGAGGCCCTCTAGCAACTCTAACAAGGAGGTGATGTGTGGTAGCCCATCTTTGATGGACTCAACATGTACAACAAAGTTGAAATTTGTCTAAAGGAGTTGTAGATCAAAGAGATGATAGAATATATAGAGTTATCCAACCTTTGGTATGCGAACTTGGTAATGTTGACTACTAGAAGGCTAAGTTCAAAACTAGAAAAGTAAGTGGCCAGCTCTTACATCTTGTACAAGGTAGAGTTTAGGTACCACAAGGACACAAAGAAAAATTTGAAAATATCTAATGCCAATGTCTTAGACCCAACTTCATAGATCAATGATCAATAGTTAAGAACCTAGCCAAGAGGATTAATGATCATAGAAGTTGCAAAATTCTATTATAGTGATTGACATCAAATGCAAACAATTCACTACCTAGTTTGTGAATGTCAAGAAGTTTCTCTAAGCCATGCCTTGTTCATGGGATGTTCTCATACTAGCTCACATTGGTGATGTTGCATGGACTATGTATGATTCTTAGACTAAGGAGGAGAAGATGAAAGCATTGTTGGGTGCTTTTTTTCTTCCACTAGAAGTAGTAGTTGCAACAGAATAGTCTCAACCATTTCAACCTTAGCCACCACATGCACTGGAGTTAAGGGAAGGTCCTTCAACATCTTAAGAGCCTCCATCTCCTAGAACTATTTGATCTTCTTCTTGTATTTGGCCATTAGAGAAGTTCTAGCTATTACTTCTTATATTCAATTTTGTTTTCATGAACACCCATTTTTGTAATCATTGTTAATCCATACACTTGAGCACTTAGCATTAGTTTTTAAGTCAGTCAGTTAGTTGATGGTTTCATACCTGATGAGTGGCTAGGTACCCCTACGCCCAACCATATGAATCACGAGTGTTCACGTGACCCTGTCAAATTCCATAGACTGTAAGTACTTAACATACACCAGACTCTAACTAGTGAAACTCTGGGTTAGAATGGTCATTGACTTCCTAATCTCACTTGTGATGTTCTGTTTATGATGGTTAAGTGAGATTAAGGCTAATGATTTTTATAGCTTTTTGCATATCTTTTGGCGGCTAATTTAAGGTATGAAAGGTAAGGAATAAACTATTATCTAATCTCTAACTATCCTAAATTATATTCTAACTATTCCTAACATAAGTACCTGGTCCCATCTTCCGAGCACGTTCTGAGCATCTCCTAACACTTCTGGGCTACTAGATGTTAAGCGTCACTAGGTTTACCAAGTGTTTGATTTACGTTCAAGATGGTCATACTTATGGCCTTTATGAACTATGAATGAAAAATAGCAATTAAATAATAATAACAGAAACTTGAGTAATTAACATGTAACTAACAAAGCATAGATATATTAAACTACTGAATGCGTAAAATAGCTAAGTCCAAATGCTGCAAGGAATGCTTGAATAGTTCATCTTTATTGCCATCACGCCAATGGGCTCAGATACATCAATGCTTGAATAAAGAGCTGATCACTTTTCTTACACTTGCTATGGGCACTTGGAAAATATTCTATCTCCTACGGGAAAAAATTGCAAGAGCTTCACTACAACTAACTAAAAGATGCCTAAATGAGGCGAAAGGACCTCTTATTTATAGGCTGAGATGGACAGTTGCATAAACAGGGCCATGTCAACGCAGGAAGGTCATGTCGACGGGCCCACGTCAACGCAGGTGACACGTCGACGCGACTACGTATACACGGCCCCATCAACGTAGTGACTCAATGATACTTCATCAATACCTTCCCAAATTTTTTAAGAAGCTTGATCCTCCTTTTTTTCACTCAAGGATGAGTTTTCAATTAGTTGTGGGGTTATGATAAATTGTCATTAATGGTCTACATCAACGAGCATGCATCGATGCATGTTTTAACACATCGATGTGGCACTTGAGTCTATCTATATAAATGCATGCATCCACCACATTTATGGCATCATTAAGTTAATAGAGTATGTAGGTTCTTGCAATTTATTTCTATAATAATCAGAATATTTTCTAAGTTCCTACAGTAGGATTTAAGAAGTGTATGGATTCTTATTTGAGCACTGATGTAGCTGGACACTTTGGTGTGATGGTAATGAAGACAAACTTCTTGAAATACCATGTATCATTTGGAAATAGTTTAATATTTACTTTAATGCCCTTTAAATTTATGTATGTAGTTAATATTTACATTTCCATGCACATTAATCAATCAATGGAATAAGCATGACTAGTTTTGAGTGTAAGCATGTGCTCACTTGGTAATCCCAGTAGTGTTATTACTTGGTTCACTTAGTAACATAACACTTGGTGATTCTAGTAGTAGATACATGAGTTCAGGATGTGTACTATAAGCTAGGAAGGAACACTCATTATCCTTAGGCTAGTTTAGGATTTATATTCTTGTTGATAATTAGATTGAATAATTAATTTCTCTATTATTATTAAGATTAGCCTAAGGTTGCAACAACATCAAAAATCATACTCTTTACTTTTGACTAAATCATATGTGATAAAGCTACCATTGGTCCAAGTGGGAAGATAGCATCTAGCAATTAATGCTTAACAATCTAGATACCAAACTAGTTCCATCTATGGAATTTGACAAGATTGCATGTGAATGCTTGTAATTCACATGGTTGAGCATATGGGGTACTCTACCACTCATCATTGATACCATTGTTGAGGATGACGCTAGGTATCTAGATTAGTCATATTATACATGATCATTTTAAATGTATTACTGATTTATCTTGTAGAAAATGTTAATATTTTAAGTCACACACATTATCAAATAAAAACATGTCTTCTTCACATAGGACCAAGAATACATCACATGATGAAAAGAGTAATGAAGAGACTTGGAGTGAACAAACTTAATGTATTAATGATGAGCAGCATAGTACCTCCTATGCCCAACCATATGAATTACAAGCATTCATGTGCAATCTGGTCAAATTCTATGGATGGAACTAGTTTGGCATCTAGATTGTTAAGAATTAATAATAGGAAGTTGTCTTCCCACTTGTACTAGTGGTAGCTTTATCACATATGGTTTAGTCCAAAGTGAGACATATGATTGTTCATGTTGTTGTGACCTTAAGCTAATCTTAACAACAATAGAGAAATTAATTATTTAATCTAATTAACAATAAGAATATAAATCCTAAACTAGCCTAAGGATGATGAGTGTCCATTTCCAACTTGTCATACATGCCTTGAACTCATGTATCCACTCGTAGGATTACTAAGCATTATGCTACTGGGCAAACCAAGCAATAATGTTATTGGGGTTACTAAGAAAACATGTCTTTATGCTTGAAATTGGTTGTGCTCATTCTACTAATTGATTAACATGCATGGAAATGTAAATATTAACTACATACATGAATTTAAAGTGGATTAAAGTAAACATTAAACTATTTCCAAATTTTGCAAGGTATTTTAAGAAGTTTGTCTTTATTGTTGTCACACCAAAGTGTCCAGGTACATCAATGCTCAAATAAGGATATGTACACTTCTTCACTCCTACTGTAGGTACTTAGAAAATATTCTAATTGTTATGGAAGTAAAATCCAAAACCTAGCTACTTTATTATCTTAATAATGTCATAAATGTAGTGGGTGCATGCATTTATATATGTAGACTCAAACACCATGTCTATGCATATTCGTCGACACATCAAAACATGCCTTAACAAGGAAGCATCGATAGGGATGCATCAACACATGATCTTTGACGCAACCCATTGATGACGATTCATCAAGTATGATCCCCTACTACATTTCCCATTTTGATAATGAGTTCTTGTAGGGAAGAATCTCTAGAGAGGAGATCCATTTAGTAGTGATTGAGGTACCAAATCATAGGACACCTAGGTAGAATAGTTGGAATTTTGAATGCATTAAAGCATATTGGGATGTCATTGGAAGGGGATTTTGAGGGCCTTTTTTAAGCAAGATACAAGTATGGTACTTTTCTCAAAACCTATAATAATACCTTCATTGTCTTACTACCCATGAATCAGGAGGTGTAATCCTCAGGGGATTGCAAGCCTATCAATCTTTGCAAAACTTTTTATAAAATGTTTTCCAAGATTTAGATGAATTTCTTGAAGCCCTTGCTACCCAATAGCATAGAGTCAAATCAATTAAGTTTCATACTTGGAGGAAAATTATTGATAGTGTCATTATGACAAATGAGGCTTCACATTTGGTTTACACCCAGAAATAGAAGATTTACTTCCTTAAACTTGATTTATCAAAAGCATATGATAAGGTGGACTAGGATGCCTTACTTTTTACTCTAAAGGAGTTAGGGTTTTTGGAGATGATCAAGTTCATGCTTTCTAAAATTAGATTTCAAGTTTTCCTAAATGGAAAAAATATCTCAGCAATTTTCTTAGCAATTTTGCCCAAGCTAGGGCCTTAGGCAAGGTGACCCTTTATCATCATATCTCTTTATTATTGTTGTTGATAACCTTTTAAGATGAATCAAAAAGTAAAATTTCATTTCCTTGTTTCCCTATAACCTTTGTACTCTTTAGTATGTAAATTACATAATGATTCTTTTTCTAGAATTTGTTCTCGAGGCTAGAAAGGTGATGCAGGTATTGGATGGATTTTTTTAGTTAATAAAACTTGAAATAAATTGGAATAAGATAGATATTTTTCATTTGAAGTTTCCAACAAAAAGGTTTTAGTGTATCAAGCATATTTTAAGGGGTATTTTTGGCTCACTCTTGACTACTTATCTAGGGCAATCTTGGTTATATGGATGAAAATTGGCTAATAGTTAGGAGGGTGTGTTGGGAAAGATGTAGAAGAAGTTGGTCTCATGGAGAGGTATGTTTTGGTCTTTTGCAGGTAAGCTAACTTTGGCTAAATCTATCCTCTTAAGAATTCCTATTTAGATTGTATTGGTTTTTATGCCCTTGGCCAATTCATATCTCAAGTTAATTAGATTGTGAAGAATTTTATTTGGTTCATTGGGGAGGAGAGTTGTTGATTTCATTTGATTACTTGGGATAAGGTGGCTATCCATGTTCATGTAAGTGGTTGTGGTCTTTGAGATTTTAGGAGGCAAGCTTGCATTTTGGTTGTTAACCTCACTTGGGTGGTTTTTCCCTAGGCGAACAAGCCTTAAGTTAATTATCATCGAATGTGCTATCATAATTTGTGGACTTTCCCAACTAGAGTCATGAAGATATGGAAAACCATTAGGAGATGATGGATCTTCCTTAAGTTGCTTGGGTGTTGAGAATTTGAAAAACTAGAAATTGCAGTGGAAGGTCTCTCGATAAGATAAGCTTATTATAAAATGATTAGGAAACTTTTTTTTGAAGCATTTACCCTATTGGGCCAAGGTCTAAGGGCACATGCAAAGGATTAGTTAAGTAGGGGACAATGGAGAATTCCATTAATCTTTCATGATGATAATAGATGTGACCAATTCACCACATTTTTTAACATCCTTAAAAGACATAGTCCCCCTAATTCAACTCATGAAAATAACTTGCATTTTGCATCAACAAACCATAGATTGTGGATCTCATATCTTTATAGGCAATCCTTTGCCAAAGTAATGGGATGGGACCTTATTTGGAGGTTGCATTTTTAACCAAAGGTAAGGTTTTTTACTTGATTGTTAGCTCATCATGTTGCACTTACTTAGGAAAAACTCCAGTAATGGGATTTTTCCATGACCTATTAGTGTATCCTTTGCTACAAGAAGATTGAAACTATGTTACACCTTTTCAAGGAATGTCTATTTAAAAGGTCTCAAAATTAAAAAAAGCCTCAATGGATCAAAGTATAATTTAATTTAAGATCTCCATTGCTATTTGACATCTAAAATCATTTCAATAATAATAAAAACACTAGAAGGATTTAGACATCTTATTCACTGCTTGTGACCTAAATGAGGATTAATACATTCTCTTCCCTAGATGGGATGAGGATCCCTTATCCATAGTTGCTGTTTCACAGTCCAATTTGCTACTATGATACCACAAGGTGCTTGCCATTATCTTGGTCATGCTACTTACACTCCACTTCTTCTCCTTTCTCCTAGGCTCCTCCTTCTACATGGACATCTTGATTGAATGAAAAATGAGGAAACAAGGGCATTTGAGACCTTTTAATTCCATGCTCTGAGGTTGATGAAGCATTTTCTAGTTTTCTTTTCCATGGTTAGGATGTCCCACTGTTGGGGTGGATATCCTAGGGTCTTAGCTAGGATGTCCCAGTTTTGATGTGGACATTCAGCCTAAGGGATCCTGAGAATAAAGTAAACATCCAATATGTATGGTAGGCATTCCACCTAAACTTAAAGTTATCTTCTAGGATGTATGTGGGGACAAACATGTCACAAAAGTTTTGGTAAAGGCTAAAAAAGAACGTGAATGTAAGGAAAATAAAAGCAAAACAACAAATAAAACCTAAACTACCCTACTCTAAAAAGAAATTTATTTTGACTTATCTAAATGGGTATGCCTCCAAATTTAACCTTGTGAAGAAGTAATGTAGGGTGACTTGTCATTGTTTATCCTTGCCTTTCCATTAGGTCCTCTTTTAACCTCTTGCTTCCTTAGTGCATTGGTCCTTGTAATTCCTTGGATTCTACCTTTTTGTTTATTCTTTATGGGTTTTCCCTAGGTTCTTATTTCCTTGTTTCTTGACAATGGAAATCATTACTACCCTATCTCTCCATGCATCTTGAAATGTTGGGTTTTTAAATGAGTAGTATGCTCTAATATGTCTAACCTATTTATAATGGAAAAAAATCTTGGAACCTATAATTCTTTGTAAAAAGGAATGAATATACCTATTTTTATGAATATATTTTTATTCACTTGTGGATCTATTAGAGTATGTTGGTGGATTTGTACCCTAGTTCACTTTTATTGTTAGGGCTTCATCCTTGCTAAAGTAATTAAACAAGTGATGCCTTTTCAAAGGCAAACTTTTTAATAACTTGCTTTGTAGGATCAATATTTTTATGTAGCTTCTCAACTTCTTTTCTAAGTATCATGTTTCCCCTTAGGAGAGAGGAATTGATTTTTTTAGCTCTTCTTCCTTATGGTATTGCATCTTTAGAGACTCATTCAAAGTTGTTAACTTATCAATCTTGGCCTTAAGGGTTGTGGCTTCACTCGTAAGTGCTAGACATGAGTTTCTTTAATGTTCATACTCTAAATCACATTGGTGCGATTTTCTCTTGTACTTTAAGACAAATCTATTGTAATTTTACAAAATTTTACTTAAGGTAATCATACATTTCTTTGATGGCACTAATTTCTTCTTTGTCACTTGAATTTCCATCATCTTCTTGAGGTGAAAATGCTATGGCCATGCATGCAAGATGGGAGTTGGAGGTATCATTTTTCTCCTCTTCTATTTCACAAGCATCTTCTTCTTCATCCCATTTGGTAATAAGGAATTGTTGTTTCTCCTACAATTTGGCTTCATCATGCATTCTTTTGGCTCATAGACATTTTGAGGTAAAATGTCCTGATCCATTTAATACCCAACAAATAATATTCCTAATATCAAGAAAGAAAGTGGAATTTGATATCTTATTGGAGGGCTTACCTCTTGATTGTTTATTTCTTGTCTTTTCTCTTTTTTCTTTGAGTTGGTTTACGATCATCTTATTGAACCATTTGGTGTGTAGTATAAGCTCTAGATCATCTAGATCATTGTTGCCACTATACAATGATGTCTGACCTTGAGTCTTTTTAAGCTTCTCTATTGTTGCTCAATTTGAGGAGAGGGCAATGACATCATTCCTCAAATAATGTCCTTCTTCAACTAATGTCATCTCATACGTAGTAAGAGCACTTTTAAGTCTCTTAAATTTGAAAGTGTAAAATTTTTTTAACTCTTTCATGGCTATAATTTTCATTTTGTATTCAATATTGAAAGTTCTGATAATCTTATAGATAACTTTACTCTTGATAAGGTCTTAACCTATTCTTAAAATGAAACTAATAATATCACATACCTAGTTGAAGTACTAATGAATTCTTTCATCCTTTCACATTTTTAAAATTTCAAAGTGATTTAGTCAAGGGATAAGTTTTAATTGCCTTACCACCTTAGTTTCTTCATATGTTACCTCCAAGGCATTCCACACATCCTTAGCTATCTTGCAATGGTTGACTTGGTTGTATTCTTCTTGCATCAATGTAGATGCTATGGCATGCTTAGCTTTTGAATTACTCATGAAATTTTTTTATCATCATCATTCCATTTGGAGTGTTCTTTTGTTAGTGTCGTGTATCCATTCAAAACTCTCTGCCACATATTAAAATCAAGTGATTCTTAGTATGTTTACACTCTACCCTTCTAGAAGGCATAGTTAATATCATTGAAAAGTGGTGGTTGTGTAAGTGACATCCCCCTATTGCCCTTCCATTTTTTGGAGTTGTCAAATCCAAGAAAGAGAGAGTAACTAAGCTCTAATATGATTAACTTAGAAGGGGAGGGAGTGGATGAATGAATTATAATAAAAAAATTGTTTAAACAAAAATGTTGGAAATAAACATAAAAAAAGTGAAGTCACTAATATGTATGTGGTAAAGCTCATCACCTTAAATTCCACTTGAATTAAGGTTGTGGCTGAGACTACTACTATGGTAGATCCTTGAATGCTACACACTCCCTGTAGGATGATCAATTTTAGTATTTTGTAGGAATTCTAAGGACACTGCAAGGTTAAGAATAAATTGTGATACTCCCTTAGGATACATTTACATATTCCTTAGGGTAGAAGTAAAAAGACAAATACTTGAATCCCTTGGAGTTGTAATGTAGTGAGAATCTATACTCCGTAGAGCTTTCAAAAATTTAAAAGTATAGCATGTTGATATTGATTTAACAAATTAGATCTACACAAGTTATGCTCTCATGAGGGTTATAGAGTGAATGGAATAGCAAGTTTTGAATCTAGATCCAAATATACATGGTACAACAATGATAAGACTATGGATTTGAATAACATGTACTCATGGATGAATTAAAAATAATTAAAAATGGTAATGTAGCTCCCAAATAATCTTTCAACCCTTGCAAGATCTCAACTAATGCAAACCATTGATGCCAAGTTAAGATGCCTAGTCCAATGAAATTATATGAATGATTGCCTTTGATTGCTTACGTTGTTGAAGGTCATGGCATGATCTTTAATAGCCCTCATGCCCATGAAAGATTCCCACAGAGAACTAGAGTTTGGAAAATGACTAGAGATAACCTTTTTATTTTTTTCAATGGCTATCCAAGACATCCAATTCAAGGATTGGACATCCACATTACAAAGGTTGATAAATAGATGGGACATCTATGAAGGTCTAGGATGGACACCCTTATATTTAAAGCAATTTGGATGTGACATTGACACTAGGGCTAGGATTTCCATCCTTAGTCTTTGGATGTCCACAATCTGGGACATTTTGGCCAAGGCATGGGATGTTAGGGTTGGGTGCAAGTTGAGCTTTGAATTTTTCATGCTCTTAGCATGGATGTTTACCTTGAAGCCTAGATGTTTAGACTACATTTGGGGTTGAGGAAAGTTGATGTTGACTTGATCGATCCTTATCTCCTTGCATCTTGGAATCCTTAATTTATCTTTTCTTGACAACCACTTTATTTTCATGCTTACCAACTTGGTTGATGCTTGAAACACAAGGACAACCAAGCACACCTCTTCATTGTCTAGTTTTAGACCACCAAAACATGGGATAGATCAATAGAAGGTACTCCTCCATAGAGCAAGAATAAAAAATGATGTTATCAAGGTATCCCACCATAACTTGGTTAAGGTACTAGTGAAGCACCTCATTCATTAGTGTGCAAAAGGTGTTAGGAGCATTGCAGAACCCAAAATGCATCATAGTCTAGTCATAGAAGCCATAATGAATGATACAAGCTATTTTTTCTTTAGCATCTACTGGAATGTGCATTTGATAATAATCTTGGTGAAGGTTGAGTTGAGAGGAAACTCATGCTTTTCCAAGCTAATTAAATAGGTCTAGCACCAAAGGTACTAGATAACTATTATAGATAGTGAACTTATTTAATAACTTGTAATCATAGCATAGCCTTATACTATCATCCTATTTCTTTGAGAACAAATACCAAGGCTCCATATGGAGATTTTAATAATCTCAAATAATGTTTTTTCACTAGACTCTTTAATTGCTTCTTCAACTCCTTCAACTTAAGGGTAGTTAATCTAGAAGGATGTTGCTTGGGACGGGTAGTTTCTAGTAGCAGCTCAATCTTATGATCCACCACTTGTCTTTCTGACAATTTACTCAACAACTTCATTGACATTAGATCCTTATGCCTTCCAAGAACATCTTCAACATGTACAACCACCTTACTTGAACCATATACCTACACCTCTCTCAAAATAGCTTGATAAATTTGTTGTGTTAGATTCCTAGAAATCCTATTCATCACCATTGGCAACATCATTTAAACATCATAAAGCATGATAGTTGCTCCTAGTGTAGATATATTCACTGCACAGGGTGACTTCTGATGTGAGATGTAAAGAATGTTAAGGTAGGGAGAAACCAACATATTTGTATTTTCTAAAAAATCTTGTCCAAGTATAAATTGGAAAGAGCCAATGTACAAGATTGAAAAATCCAACTTGCCTCTCCACTAATCCACCTTCACCTCTACTCCCATCATCATCCCTATACATATGATTGGACAAAAATTGGTCAACTTATAAGATGTTGAGATTGGATATAGTTACAAATTGAGGATGACAGCAATCTTTGGTGATATAAAACTATGGTTAACACTTATGTCAACCATGGCATCCATTATATTTGAAGGAAACTACACTAGAACCATTTGAACTAAACGCAAGTTGGTTTTCTACTTTAGCTATTCTCTACAAACATTTTATTACATAATAGGTAGGCTTTGAGAAATATATTCTATAATGCCCATGGTTCTAATATCTTGCCCATTTTGATTGGCCTTAGTTACCTACAATTAAACTTGAGGTTGATACTCGAGAGCATTTAACTATTGGTCACCATTTGATGAAGCATCATATGTTCTATGTCAAAAAGCTTAAGGCTGATATACCTCTTGTCTTAGGATTAATGAAAATTATGTTAGTTGGTTGCTATATTGCATCTACAATATGAAATTTGCTATAATGAATTTGCAATATCATAGATTGAGATATTATATCATCACTAAAATGTTGTGTTACAATAAATGCCTATAAATACAATTCACCTACCATGTTTATAACAACTTTTAGTTCATTCTTACATAGAGTCTTGCAAGTTTTCTACCTAGACTCTTGTAGTTTTATTTTATGAAGTCATAGTTTATGAGTGTCCATAGAATGATCTTAAGTAGTTGTATGACATCTTTGCTTGAGTAAAGTATAGTTGGACATGCATTATTGATGGTAATAAATATTGAGACTATTTATGATCATTGTAGTATCTTACATAGCATAGAATTAATTTTCATATGGATATTACATTTAAATGATCATTTACATTTTTGATGTATGTTATTATATAACAAAATAACAATGATGAATCTCATGTGTGAAGTACAATTATTTCATAACCTAGTAGTAATATGATTTGGTTTGCCCTGTAATGATTTACTTGGTAATTCTAGTAACAACTACATGAGCCTAGAACATGAATGGAAGATTAGGAACAAATTCTTATTGCCAATAGTCTATACTAGTTTTACTTTTTTATTATATTCTAGTTAATTAAAATCAATATTGATCTTAAAATGTTCTATTCTTACTACTTTAGACCCAAACAACATCATAACATTTTATACTATACTACAAGTTAAACCATACACTTTTATTAGCACTATCTTTACTAAGACGATAATGAGTAATGAACCTCATATTAACTAGCTAAAGTTCATAATATTCCATCCAGGGATTACAATCTTGTCATGTGTGTATGCTTGTGTGACTTGAATTGTTAAGTGTTGGGAATCCTAACTACTCATCATTAGTGCCGTTACCAAGGATAGTGTTAATATTCTAGTTAGTTAATACTATACAATTACCTATTTTCAACAATAATTGAATATTAACACAATGCCTATGTACTCCAAAATATTAAGAATAATTGACAAAAATTTAATTTGTTTCCAAGAACACCGATTAAAGAAGCATAACGTTGGCATTGATCATTAGAACCAAACTCTATCTATCGATGGAGTACAATGTCAGAACTTTTCAATAATAAATACTAGAATTTGTTTCAAACTTGAGAAAACAAATCCAAGGATTGAAACAAGGGAGTCATGTGTCCCTTGATGTAGCTATGAATAGATATTATTTGCTCTTTCATAGATGTTTAGGGCATGATTTTTCTTAGTAGGAACAACTTAGGTAGGTAATTGATGGGTGAAAAATAAAACAAGAGAGACTCTTAAGATGTATGCCTAGGGGAGCTTGTTCAAAATGAAAGTTCATTGTATACAAAGGTTAATTGATCAAGTGTCTAAGGAAGGAAAAGTAAGAAAGATAGAATCTGCGAAGGAGTATAATAGGGATTCATCTCTTTGCAAAAGAGATACTTGGGTTTATGAGACACGAAAAGAGAACTCCCTAAAAGAGGTAATTTAAAGAAAGACCTTGCCAAACTAGAAAGTCATATTTGACATTACAAAAAAGGTTAAAAAGGTATGAGAAATTTTTAACAAAACTAAATATAGTAGAAGAAAATACAAAGAAATCCCTAACCAAATAAAAGTTTAAAAANGGTTCATTTTCCTAGAATAAGAATTGATTCATGGTTTTGGTGATTCCATGCATGTTTCAAATAGTTTAGTACTTCTTAGCCACTAGGTGTCTTTCTACTAGCAACTATTACATATACATTTTTTTGTTCTTGCACAAACACTTATTTTTCAAGTTTATTGTGGGATCATGTTAAAATTTTGAACTTTCACCTCTTAATTGTACCCTTCATTATTGTAAGTAATGCATGGAATGTTTTGTCTCTATATGGCTCCATGTTCATCCTTCTTGAAAATTTCCAAGTGTCTATGATTCCAAGCTTGACATCAATGCTACTAAACCATGCTCTTCTCATGATAAGACGAAAGTCTCCCTTATCATTTTCCACATTGATCATGAGGAAATTTGCTAAATAAGACCATCCATTAATAGTGATCATCACATTATCTCAAAAAAAATGGTGGTCACCACATTGTCTACATGTCCTAAAGGAACGATGCCTGATTAATCTGCAATCTGCAATCTAATGTAGAACTTCTTCAATAATGGTAGTTTCCATGATTTTTACATGTCTTGTGATATGAGGTTGACTTCTAAACCTAAATCTAGAAGCACTTTGCATAGAGTATTCCCTTCTATTTATAGGTAGATTAAAGAAATTTTGGGATTTGTTCTCTTCATGGGAAGCATACCTCCTCTAATCTAATGACTTACTATCAATGTAAGCATGATAGTTGTAATGTTTCAATTCTATTTTAGAGGATGCATAAACTCCTTGAAAGCACTTACAATTATGGGCTAGAGTCTTAGTCATAGTTTCNAGTTATACATTAGATTGCAGATTGCAGATTAATCAGGCATCGTTCCTTTAGGACATGTAGACAATGTGGTGACCACCATTTTTTTTGAGATAATGTGATGATCACTATTAATGGATGGTCTTATTTAGCAAATTTCCTCATGATCAATGTGGAAAATGATAAGGGAGACTTTCGTCTTATCATGAGAAGAGCATGGTTTAGTAGCATTGATGTCAAGCTTGGAATCATAGACACTTGGAAATTTTCAAGAAGGATGAACATGGAGCCATATAGAGACAAAACATTCCATGCATTACTTACAATAATGAAGGGTACAATTAAGAGGTGAAAGTTCAAAATTTTAACATGATCCCACAATAAACTTGAAAAATAAGTGTTTGTGCAAGAACAAAAAAATGTATATGTAATAGTTGCTAGTAGAAAGACACCTAGTGGCTAAGAAGTACTAAACTATTTGAAACATGCATGGAATCACCAAAACCATGAATCAATTCTTATTCTAGGAAAATGAACCAACTAGAGAACTTACAAAAGGATATCCTATGCCTCAACAACACACCAAAACAAAATAATGAATAATGAGACATAGAAACTAAAAGTGAAAGTAAAAAAGAAAGTATATCTAGATTCTTTAAAGTAGAAATACCTCCCAGTCCAATAAGATATGTGTATTTTAATGATCAAAACCTAATTATCAATACCATCAAATGGAGTAATAAATGAAAACATAAATCACTAAGGATGATAAATAGGAAACCTGTAGTATATAATCCTAGGAATGTGTGATCCATTATCCAAATTCTTGTCCATGAGTTTAGTCATGAGGAAGGTGCCCTAACTTGAATCAAGAATTTGTAAGTGCATTTTAACTATTTTTCTTTTTGAGAAATGATTATGAAAAATTATATTAAAGGTTAAAAAAATGTACAAACTTGGGGGATTTCCCCCTCCCATTGCATCCTAAAATAAACCAAAAAAGACAAAC